>CM042756.1:20562022-20589037 GCA_022496165.2 Catalaphyllia jardinei
CCACTGCCACTGCCACTGCCACTGCCACTGCCACTGCCACTGCCACTTACACTGCCACTGCCACAGAGCACAGAGCTTCTCGCTCCAATTTGCACCGGGTCAGAACGCTGAAAAAGCTATGCTAGAACGGTTGCATGCAAAGCGACCAGCACTTAACAGTGAAAACCATACAGAACTATGAACTCAAGAAAATCTGCTATAGTACCATCCAACGGCTCCACTCCGTTTAAAATTCCTCCTAATCAAGAAAAACAACCGTGGCCTTCAGAAACACGTGTAAAGTCTGTAAAGCTAAAAACAAAACCAAAAATCGAGATTCCTAAAATCATATCATAAAATCAGCAAAAGCCCTTTACATTTATGTTTACGGTCTGGTCGAAACTAAGGAACTAATTATAACGCAGCTCTGAAACAGGGTTTTGATTTAAGGGTCAGGTCATAAATAGGGTAGGGAATATCGCAGATTTTGGCCATAAATAGGGTGAGGGTTTTGGGAAGCGGGCCGCACAACCCCACCCATTTTTTCTGGGAGTACCCCCCCCCCCGGGGGGCCTGCGTCTCGCGTTCCCACAGAGTTTCTATTTAAGCAATAGAGAACTTTTTCAGTGTTTACATAGCCTCATCTAAACACGAGGAGGGTTGGGAGAATTCAAGACAGTTATCCAAACCCAAGACGTAGTAGAGGGTTTGCATAACTGTCGAGAATTCTGCTGAACCCTTCGAGTGTTAAGATGACTCTGTAAACATGCAGTAAGTTCTCTATTGCTCTTATGAAATAATTCGTAAAAATGCGCGCAATTCTGAAACGTTACAACCGTGTTTACATACTCTCATCTAAACACACCTATCGACCAATGAGAGTGCGCGTAGTGGCTCAGTTATTTTATAAAACTCGATAGAAATATGGTACATGTTTTCTATTACTTAATTATTCAGACGCATAACAATAATTTATTTAACAAAACATTGATGTATTAATGTTCGAAATTTTGTCCGCAAAAAACCTCATAATATTGGTCTGGGCAACTGTGACTCCACGAGTGAAATCACTCTAAACTCGACAATTTTGACCCTCCAAACATAATGCTTGAATCCGTCTTGTCAGTCGCCATTTTGAACTGGAAATAAATTCACTTCGAAATAACGGAGTTGTTTATTGGTTGATTGAAGATTAGCCAATGGTCTCTCGTGTAAGAAATTTCCTGAGTTACCAATTCCAAATATGGTGTGCTAAGTGCTCACCTCAGGCTGGAATCATGACGTCAATTTCAATGGCGCCATTTTTGTTGTCGGCGATTCAGGCAGCGTTTTAAATATTTTAATTTTTCGCTACATTTCTTGCGGTAATCTCAACCGAAAAGCTGTTTCGATGCTCATTCAAACGATGGAGAATAATGAGGAAATCCTTCAAGCGTTGCATGGTAAGTCTAATACAGAAGACACGACTTGTAAAATTAAAAATCGTGGCCGAATTTTCTAGACGAAGGTTGGTAATATTCGTGTTGCTTTTGTTACAGAATTCGAGAACATGACGAACGCAGACAAAGTCCTTACACAAGAACTTGAGGATATGCTTTCCTACATTGCTAAGACTGGCAGGGTCTTGTAAGTACGGATCTGTCAAATATTGCATCATTTTGTGCGATGTCAAAAATGTGTAAGCTTACCGTGATACTTTCACCGATTAAGTTTAATGGTCGGGTTTAAATTGATGGCGATCAAACTAATAAACTGAACTTGTTATCAGCCTAGTAAATTTTAGAATATTTAAGCACGATTATGCAACACAAACAGTGATGTTTATTTACACGTGGTGATATAATTCTACTAAATCAATTTGGGTCATTTTGGAGTCACTTTCCTTGAAACGCAGGCCAGCGGTTGTCATCAGCGATTGTGCAATAATTTTGAATTATTCCTCTTTCATATACTGTACGAATTCTGATTTTCTGATTAGCTGATTTGGGCTTAACTGCAGAATACCCTGCCACTTATTTGCATCTCATTGAATAAGAATAGCATCTATTGTGTTCTGCTTCGTTCTTCAAAGAACGCCGACCAACGAAAACAATGATGGTACAGAGTGGTAGGGTATTCAGCAGTTACTCCCTGATTTGTATTATGGGGTACTGGGTTGTGACAAACAACCTCCTTGACATCATTAGGGACTTTAAGATACGCTACAGCGGGTTGCTACTACAGCTACTTCAGCCGTGATTGACTAGGCTGACAACTCTGTTCCCTCCGCAAACCTCAAACAGATTAAGATTTCGCTGTATGGTAAAGGCATGTTCAGCATCTACGTGTCTTTACAAAAATGGATATGTTCGACTTTATTCTACTTTCATATGACAAAGACTTGATCAATGACAATGATTTCCTTCTCTTGTGTCGATCTTACATCTCCCAAAACTTAGATTTGCCTCTCAGCTGCTTTTAGAAACCGCTTTATGAAAATGACAACAATGACAAGCACAAAACAAAAAAAGGTTAACACTGATAAAAAGATCGATCTCAGCACGGGTAGTGTGTTTCGTACAATGTGATAAGTCCGAAATACAATGCTTTCAATTCTAATAAAGTACATTTTGAACAGCACATGGAAACCCTTACTCCATACTAGACTATGGTCAGATTGATTATGCAACCCTCTTCCAGATAATGCACCAAAGCCTCCTACCCTATCCCAAACCAACTATTTTCCATGCAGAAACTTTTCCTAAAAAGTAGTTTCTTTAAATCACATTTTAGGATAAAAATGACATGCAATCCATGCAGAAGTGACAACATTTAATTGCCATTTCTAAAATTCTGTCTAGAAAATTGGGAAATAAACAAACCAACAGAAGGTTAAATGTAACTAGAAGACAATGGATAAGTAACAACAAACAGTCCAGTCTCGATACCTGCGTTTAACAACTGGAAATCTAAGCAACACTTTGTCAACGCTACAAGCCACCAGAAAGCGATTTCCCTCAATCCCAAAAATCAAGGTGGCGGTTTGCAAGGAAACTGGTTTAGTTTCCTGTTCTCTTTGCTTTGATTCAGGATATATCATAAGTGACATGCGTGCAACATCGTTTATCCAAAGGAATGTCGTATGTCAGCATTAAGTGGTGATTTCATAAGTCACTGCTTATTTAAAAAAAATGATTTTTATATCTCTCTGAGATCATTTTCCAGATCAAGAAACTTTATCACTATCATTGTCTAATATACACTAGCTAAGCCTAAAGTTTACAGAAGTAACCTCCAAGTTTCAATTTCTGTGTTAGATCCCAAGGAAAAAAATCCTATTTCAGACTAAGTTTGTGCACTGGCCACTTTCTCAGTCAGTTATATCCTATCCAAGACCAAAACTGTCTGATTTCTAAACACATCTCCAGACCAAACTGCCTGAAAACCATACCCTTCACGCATACACTGTACCTAAATAGCTTATATCAAGAAGTACTTATCCCCTTGCCAGGTGGGTGCTTGGACGACAGTACTGTTTAATTGGACAGTGGAATCAGACACTTTGTAAACATAGGTGTTAAAGCTGGGCTGTGAAACTCACCTAAACATGTATGCATCGCACTGATGCCCACCTTTGGTGTGAACAAAGACAACTTTTTTTGTCATTTCATTTGGCAATTTTATAAACAATTGAGACGGTTTCCACTCAAAGTTTGAGCAATAAGTGCGAAAATTATTTACTAAAAATCTACTCACAGCACTGTATCTTTTTTAAAACTATTTAAAACATCTCACTGTATTTCATTTCTCTGGGTGACCCTGCAATAAAATTCCCAAGCATTCTCAAGAAAATTAAGGGGGCAGTGTCACGAGGATTTTGCAGTTTTAGGTCAATTCTGTGCTAAAATCATTACTTTGAGGCTTTCCTCATAAACAAAATACTTCTGTAAAGCTACGACAAAGATATCAAATGAATTTTATCAGAGAGGGCTAACCATAATAAATTCCTTGAGGATTTTTTGAAGACGTAGCATCGAATCTTGAAATAATAGGCCAATTTTTGCAAGTCTCAATCCATCTCCAATGCGCCTTGCCATTCGTAGCGACAGGTGACAGGAAACAGTTTCAGTACCTTCAAATAGGCTTTAATAACAAAACTAGACCATTGTTTTTAGAAATCAATTGATGCTAAGACACCTTCTAGTTTTTTATAAAGTTGCCAAATAAGGTGACACTGCCCATTTAATGTCAAACATTGTAAGAATGTTTAATGCGTGTGTCACTGTGTTTTCAACTAGTGTGAAACTTCCGTTTTAATTGAAAAACCGATAACTTTGTGTTCAATTTTCTCTTGGGCGGTCAGCTTGAAAGCTTAAATCTCATTAAGTTCTTCTTACCTTTATTCAAAGTATTACCATGCTATGAGGTTATTTAG
Source organism: Catalaphyllia jardinei (assembly GCA_022496165.2). NCBI lineage: Eukaryota > Metazoa > Cnidaria > Anthozoa > Scleractinia > Caryophylliidae > Catalaphyllia > Catalaphyllia jardinei. The sequence continues at coordinate 20,566,416 of CM042756.1, forward strand.
GTAACTTAATGTTTGCTATTATTGCTCGTATGTTCTGCAGAAATCATCTTAATTGTTCTTTCAGCTATATATCCTGAATTTTTATGAAACATTTGGGAATTTCAAAGAGCACTCAAGAAGCTGGAGTTACTAGGCCATATTTTGGCCCACCTCCTACACTTCTTTTTTGCTCCCCAAACATCTGGCATGCATAACAACTCAATATTGCATGCTTTCAAAAAGCATGAATGAATAGAACTTGTCAATTAGAGTGGTTTGAGGCAGATTTGCTAAAAATGGAACTTGTTGTCTTGACTGATTTATTCATGTTGTGTCTTCATTTGTATGTTCAATTTAGTAAGTTTTCTAAAATTGTAGAAACCAGAGCAGAAGCTATGACTAATAACAGTACAGGTCAATTTTGTGAATTGTGTTAACACTCTTGGACATTTTATTGACTAGCTACTGTAGATTACTTTTTTAGAACCCAGTCAAGCCAAATTAGGTCTGGGTTGAATCAAATTTTCTTTATATTTTCCTGTTTCCTTAGGTTTCCTTGGGATTCATTAAAACCTGTGTTTCTGTTCAAACTTGACAAGGTAAGACATACAGTTACGTGTAAGATCATTTATTTATAGTAACTTCATTCTCCAGGCTTCCACCTCAGTACAGTGACCAGTAGTTAGAGTGCCATGTGCTAAGCCTGAGTTTTCTATGAGCAAATAGTCAACAAAGCAATACCCAATGAGTGAATATATATTCAGTGATAAGAGAATTAATCAGACTTGTCAACCAGGGTTCAAAGAAAATCAGTTTTAAAGGTTGTAACTGGGATGTAATGCCTGACAGGTATTTTTCTTAGCACAAAAGCACTTAATTCTTCACTTATGCAGTCAAATTAATTAAAAATCCAAGTTCGAACTTTCAATAATATGACCTCAAATTGTTATGCAAAAAAAAACTCTACTTTCCTACTTGAAGTATAGAATCCTCTGTAGACGAAATGCAACATCTATTAGACAATAGACTTATTATCATGATGGCCTAATAATGTATTGCTAAATTGATAATAATTATTAAGATCTGACATAACCTGTATTAAACATGTCTAACATAATCAGTGCAAATTGCTAAATAGACTGCAGCTCTTTAGAATTTTCCAATGCATATACATGTATATACCGGTATATACCAGTAGCTTTTGTTTCAGTGGTCATGTAATTGAGTTTTACTCACAGCACTAACTGCACAATTTACAGTAATTATTCTTGGATTTCGTGTTTAAAAATAATGTGATTTGTTTGAAACGTTCACATCTTTCACCAGGTCATGAGGGAATTTTTTGAGAATAGTCCATCCAGGAATGCCTCCTCCTCTGAGCCAACCATTACAGCAGATTTTGAGGTCATGAGACAAAGACTGTTGGATTGTCTGGATTCATTCACAAGGTTTAATGCAAATTTACAACTATATTTGTCATGTTTAAATTTTTCCCTTGGTGCAATTTGGTATTGCTTTCTAATTGGCATTTGGTGAATAATATATTTTTTATTAACAAAAATAAAACAAAAGAAATTTAACTACTGGTAAGGGTAATAAAATTGAACCATAACATATTGATTAATGATGATCAAGGATGTGTAAACTCCTAGAGCTCCGCAGATTTAGATGTCATTGGTTTTTTTGTTGGAAATCTAAACATAGGCAGTTGTACTTCTCACAAGGCATAGAGTATCCTAATTTTGTTTTCATTTGGGTCTACGATGTGTATAAGGTTTTCATGACGCATGTAACTGGTGGTCATTTATTGTCAAAAAAATAATTATATGTATGTTAACTGTTATATCTTTGTTATTATTTATTTATTTATTATAATTTTTTATGTATTATTCAGTGCACCATTCACCATTCAAAGACTTTGTGAGCTGATGATGGAACCAAGAAAAAATTACAGCAACAGTGAAAAGTTCATGAGAGGAGTTGAAAAGGTGAGAGCAAACTGGAATCCTTGTTATTATCAGTGGAAAAATATTATGTTATTTACCAGTTAGGAGATCTGTATAGTTAAAAAACTTTGACCAAGGTCATAGAAATGTTGTGGAAGACCACAAGCTAACAACAGCAACTTGAGTGAGAGATTTCTTCATGTACATAATCAAAAGAAGATTGCACGACAGAAAGATGGAGCTCTTCAAAGCTCTCACTAAAGTTGGTCATGGGGTACGCTGTTGCTAACAATGGCAATTTCAAACCCAAGGTCACAGATTTTTGTTGGTAAATAGCTTTTTTCCTTCTTTCTCAAAACACTTTTATCTTTGACCTTTTCCACACACGTCACATGTGCATTACCTTGACTGTGGTCAGGGAGAGTAAAATCCGGATAATAATACGTAAAAACCAATCAGACTGCAGGATTCATTAACATACCCTCTTGGAAATGAATAAAATGGCAGCTGTGACACCAGATCTCTCAAAATTGAGTTTTGGCAAGAGTTCAAGGATAAGTATAAGATGAGTGCATTGAACATTTTTCTTTGATTTTCAGAATGTTCTTGTGGTTAGTACTGTGGAAATTGGTAGGGAAGACATTACTACGTGAGTAAATTGTGCTAATTACATGTATGTAGCAATTTAGATTTCCATTTCCATTTCCATTTTCATGGCAACCTAAGGAGGGAAGGGTCAAGGTGCAACAAAAATGGTATCCACTCACTGGGTACTTTCTCGTCCCTTGGACATGTAAATCTATGAAAAATTATGTCAAATAATGAGTGGAAAATACCACTCAAGAGAACGTGAAGGAAAAGAAAATAATATTGACAACCCAATGGTATGAGTTCAGAAATACATTTTGACTTAGCAATGAAGGTGTGGACAAATGGGACAGCAAAATTCTGACATGTTATCTCTTATACTGTGGGGATTACAGTTTGCATAAAAAATTAGGGTCACTTCGCAGATCAAAACATAAAATTATCTTGACCTGTCTCAGGGTGCAAAGAGAACAAGTTTTCTGATCTGCTATTGAGCAAGCTCTCACTCTGATGATATACATGTAGCGGTAGCCCCAAAATAATTCTCACTAGCCCCCAAAATGTTAATCTCTAGCAACTGTAGAAAAAGCAGTTTATTGGGGCAGAGGTTCTCCTCTTTCAGAACTCCTGTACTTTTGATTTCTCAAATACATGTATTTTGCGAAGTAATACTGAAAGCAGGATACAGGATAACAAGAGTTTTAATGAGGATGAAGGGTGCAGAATGAAAGATTTCGGTCAGAGAGAGTTTTGTTCATTTTAATTGACGGGATGCTGGATAGTTACAGTACACTATGAAATTGATGGCAGGATGCAGAACGTCACGGGAAGAACTGCGACTCGAACCAAGGCAGGATCGAGATTAATATTCCAACTGGGGTGGGATGGCGGAGTCAAGGTGGGATTCGGATTAAAATAAGCCTTTGTTGGATCTTCTATTAACTCATTGTACTTTCTCCTTTCACCAGCTTTAACCTAACAAACAACATTGATGGACAACACATGTTGTCAAGTGTACCAAATGGCCCAGTTACAAATGGAGTCATGACTTTAGCAGTGACATCAGAAGGGGGCTCAGTTACTGACCATGACTTTGATGAACGTCTGTCACCTCATGTCACACCAGATAGTGTCACATCTTGTGTCACGCCAGACACAAACGGACCAACACCTCTAAATGCTTATGAAAATGGCCATGAAACTCGAGAACATTACAATGGTAGCAGTTCAACTGCGGCAGGAGCTGCTGCCGAAGAAAAAACCTTGGCGGCAGATGACGCCCCTCCTCCTAAACAAGAACTAAGTGAAGAAAGAACTGTTACAAATAAGGAAGATGAACATACTCAACGAGAGGAAGCACCCGAAAAGGAAAGCACAGAGGGTGTGTCTGTGGATAAGCAGACAGAGACTGGGATCCCTGCGGAAGAAAAACGAACCACAGACTCAAGTCACGAAGAAGTGAAACAACCTGCGGATTCTGACGAAGGTGAGTGAACACATTTGTGGATGCATTGTGTATACATATATGACCCTCTGTAGAGGTTTCCCTCGATATTGGACACATGTTTTGTGCAAACATGCAAACCATGCATGTGAACGTGCATGTCAAGTATTTGTATACTTAACACTTGACACCATGTAGATGAAGGCTTCTCCTGTGAAACTTGATTGTTTACATGTATGGAGATTTTCTTTGTAGAGTATTTTCTGTTTTTGAACGTGCACCCTGTAGATGCTTTTTTCCTGATCAGTGACTGGTCGGTTTGAATTTTTTGTGCTAGAAGGCAACCTCAGAACTTCTATTTTCCGAGATCTGAGAAAAGCCATTTAATAGGCCTAATCTATGGTTTTTGTAATGTAGACAAAGCGATCACAGATTACACTGTTTGTATGGGAATTTGATGGTATATAACTTTTTTTTAAATACAGTTGAACCTCTCCACAACGGCCACCTTGGGGACAGAAAAAAGTGGTCGTTATCGAGAAGTGGCCGTTATGGGGAGGTAGGGGTGTAATATAACACCATTTTTTCCGACGCGTTTCAACGCGGAAGGTGACTTTCTCGCGCGCGCTTGTGTTCGCTGGATAAAGATCGTCAAAGTTAGCGACTACTACTCGTAGTCTAAAAACAAATATGTTCTAAGTATGTTCTAAAAAAGGTTCTTACAAAAAAAAAGTACTGTATTTTAATCTTAAATGAAAGACTTGCCGTGATTAATCATCGATGCGCCATACAGATCAAATTTCGTGGCCATTCTTGACTTTTTCGTCAGTCGCTGAAAAAACTGGCCGTTGTCGAGAGGTTATTTTGCCAGTTGACGCGCTTTAGTGGCCGTTGCCGTTGTAGAGAGGTGGCCGTTGTGGAGGTTCGACTGTATTAAATATTACGCTTTGCACAACTTATGAATTGCAACTTTACCATACCGGTTAGGAGATTGCATTTACCAAATTTGAAAGACGTATAGGTGGGCTAGAATACGCTCAGATTCCCTTACATTTGTCTATACATGTAATTTAATATTTTTCCCGCGAACCTCGTCCACCCCGCCAAATTTACTGACAAATGTATGGAAATTAGAACAATTAATTGAGCGTCTTCTAGCCAAGCCTCATCTTTCAAACTTGGTGAATACAAGCTTGTGCCTAGTCTTTTAACGTTGCGATTCACAAGTTGTGTAAAATTCAATTTTTGAGAAAGTTATTAGCCATTGGATCACTATAGTTTTGCCTTCCCATCAAGATAGCGTCAAAACCCATTAGACAGGCAGGGCTTTCAATAACATTTGAAGTAGGCAGCTGGTTTGAGTAGAGTAACTGACTATCAAGCAGTTTTAAATGCATTTCTCTTATATTACATTAATTTTTGAGTGAAAAGAGCCGACTTTTATGGACGAAGTAGGCGACGAGTTTCGTCGGCCGTCGGTGCTTATTAGGGAGTTTTAGCAATGACGACGGCTACGGTGGGGACGAAGCCTTGTAAAAAACGTATTTATATTTTACGTTTGAATGTCGCAGCTCTGTAAATCTGTTCAGTGCGCCTATCAATCTAAAAACTTGCTCAGGCTAAACGTGCACCGACAACGTTCAATTCGAAAAGAAGATACAAAAAATTAGCCATTGCGGTTCGCGTTGTTCAAAATACGTGGAAGTTAATCATTTCACGTTCTTGTTTTGTAGAGGACGGCAAAGAAATGTACAAAGATTCAAAATGCACGTGCATAGCTATTGTTTTGCTCATTAAACCTTTTATTTGGTGATTCTCTCGTCGCCGTCGTGGTTTGCTAAAACTCCCTAATGAAAGCCATGGACAGGACAACCCACTGATTTATCTACCAAACAACAAAATTAGAAAAGGATTGATTCAAAATTACGACAGCTACATGTAGCAAGGCCCCCCCCCCCCCCCCCCCGGAGTTGCTTTAGTCAGAGTTTTACTGCATGTTTATGTAAAGGCTGATTTACACGGTACGACTTTGTCGCATACGACAAGCTTACGACATGAATTGTTTTTTGCAAATCAAACCTACAACTCCCTTACGATTGTCGTGTAGGTCCTAAGTCATGTCATAGTTTTGTCATAAGCTTGTTGTATGCCACAAAGTCGTACCGTGTAAATCGGCCTGATATCTTTCGAGCTGATAAACAAAGTGTGGAAAGAAATGGGAAGTATATACATACAATGTATTTTCTCTTTTGTTTCAGCTGCAGAATCTGCTGAGCAGCAGACAACAGATGAATATCTGAGCCATGAAACAAGTGAAACAGGCCAAGAACAAGCAGAAGAACCTATGGACGAAAACTAACGCTCTCCCGATATAATATTCCAGTTTCTCCATAAACCGTTGGCTCGAGAAGTCGCTAAGCTTTTTTCATTGGTTTCCATCCGTTCTGAACACAAGAAACACCAAAGAGATTACCGCCTTTTTTTAATTTTTCAAATCAAAGTGTTCAAAAGTACGTCGAAAGTGGAGCACTTGAGAATGTTCGTTTATTTATACTGTTTTTTTTTTTTTTCATTTCTTTTACATTTTCATTCGTTGTTTCAGTCGGAAGAGATGTTCTTCGTAGCAGGCTCGGAAAAGTTACCGGCGATTCTTACTATCCAATTAAAACAAAACAGAGCAAAAATATTGACGAGCTCACCGATAATTGTTTCGTCATCATTTCCGTCACAATTTCCGTCACGTTGCTTAGCAACTGACAAAAGCGTGGTCTCCCCATTAACTCACATGACACTGAACTGACGTTTAATAATCTCACCAGCTTTTGTACATAACTTCTTTATTTTACTGTTGGAGTTGTATTCTGTTGTAACTCTTCTCTACTCTATGTTCATTTTTCTATTTTTAGCGCTCTTTTAGTAAGTTGAGAAAAACTATCGCCGGTCGCGCGTGTCCCACGCGCGAAGGTTTCACGCACGAGAAAAGATCTACATTAAAAAACGCGCGAGCGAAAAATCTTGCTTTTTGCCTCGCAACTGAAACGTTTTTTTGTTATTCCTTTTTTACCTTGTGTGCCATTTACAGACATGATTTTTAGTTCTCTTTACGTTGTCATGTGCTCTCTCATTTCTACTGACTATTTTTTTTTTTAAGAGAAAGTTTATATTGGTCACTCATGGGACTGAAAGTGTTTAATTGATTCATCCATAGCAAGGACGCTAAACTTTGGTTTAAGCCTCTTTAAAAAAGCTGCAATTTTAGTCGGTAGATAAGTGGCAAAAAGTGGAATTTTTACCCCAAAAAGTTTATCGACGTATGTATAGAAATCGTAATAAAAGAATTAATCAAGTCGGTCAAATGTCATGAGTAGCTTTGTGTGTCAGTGTCCCTTGAGTAGTATCAATTTTGTTTCCAGAGTCCGCCCTTTCACGGCTGTACGGAACCCGAAAACCTAGGCTGGCTTTACGTATTCTCGTCCCCATAACGCTTTCCGTTTGTCTTAGCTGGCGGGGCCTTGGCACGAGAATTCCGGACCCATATTAAAAAGACTGGGTGCCCCTTTGTGTTTAGTACCTTTGGGGGTTGAGGGGCTTTTGGTACCTCTTAGGGAGCCCATGGGTGGTTCACTTTGTACTGGTTAAACAGCAAGGACCGGATTTTGAAAAACTGGTCTCGACAGTATTGGACAAGGATGCCTTGGCCTAGTTCTCTTCAGAAGGTTTTACGGTTATGTGGGAGATTATCGAGATTATTAACGATATTCATGAATCTTCTGATAAATTTTTTTTTTCCTTTTTGCGGGCGACACCTCTGTTGTATAGGCCTTATGACGGTTTCGACGCCATCTTGACGGGAGGCAAGGCGGTCAGAAATAGATGAATTTCGATATATTAAAATTCAGACTAAAACAATAGATCTCAGCACGAAGTTCTGGGGAATAATGCACCTGTCACTGGAAACCCCCCCCCCCCCCACCCCCCCCGGGGAGACGTGGGGCATACGTGGGGATTTGTAAGTGCTTAAGATGACTTACCAACCCCCAGGGGGTGGGGGATTAGTTCACTTAAGACAATTTATCTTTTCGACGGGGACTGGACTCTAGCCCGAAGCACATGGTCGATTGTTCATGGCGGGCTTTGAAGGTGGGTTTCTTTGCCGTTCTAATGCGTTTCTGTTGTCCTTTATACAGAATCTTTAATGCGTAACGTCACTTTTCATTTGAATATTGAAATAAGCTGGCTTTTGTATGTGTGAATTTAATTTAATGTGCTTTTATGTTCAGATTATGTGACTGTTAAATGTGGTGGAGAAAGTGAAACTGACGTTGAACTAGAAGAAGATGGAAGTTTAGCTTTAAGCAGCTTGAAAGATCTTTGTTCGAACGCAACGGGATTGTGTTTCACCTCAGAAAATGGGAGAAGACGAAGTGTCAGACTTGTAGATAACAAATGTTTTCCGCCTCAAGGGAAGTGGGGAGAAAGGGTGTACGAAGTTGTGGTACCAGAGACAGATGTCAACGGAGCTACTCCTGCTTCTCCTTCGGCAAATATATACAACCGTCTACTTTTCACAAAAATCCGGCTACTTGAAAACTTAAAGAAAACGCTATTAAGGTATGAAATGTTGCACCGTTGTGTGCTGGCATGGGAAGGTTAATACTTATATTTTAAAATTAAATAAGGTATTTTTAGTCAACATATTTTGCGTAAAATTGTTACATAAGTGATTCTAAAAAAGTAATTTCTACATCTACATCTACATCTATTATTTCTTGACCTTTCTGCTCCTCAGTTGTGGATGAACAGGTTTTAAGTATTCCTGATATTGTAAACGAAGTGAAAGCATCGTCTAGTGATGAGTTAATAAAAATGGACTGCATTAAAGCTCAATACTTGAGCTTTCAGGCAAGAGGGATGTAAAAACTATGAGAACGACTGTCATCAGTATTATGTTTGCTATCTTTTAAAGGACTGTGATTGATTGATCCAACTGTAACCTGCACATGTCCTGCAGTGCCTTTCTATTTACAATTTTACTCTTTCGTATGTGATTTGTTTATTTCCATAGAATCAGATGAATCAGAAGACGACACTCTATGTCCCCGTGGAAGAAGTAATGAAGAGGAAAACATGATAGGTTGTGACAGCAAAACATGTGCTATTAAGTGGTACCACTACTCATGTGCAGGCATCAGTGAAACTGATATCCCCCAAGGACTATGGTACTGTAACAGTTGCTCAAAAGGATAGCTGATGGATAAGTGTGTGTCAGAAAAGAAGGACTTTGTATATTCTGATATTAAATATTAACCAATCTTTGAAAAATCCAAACCTTTAGTTGGGGCTTCAACTAAAAATTTTCCCCTTTAGGGTGGGGCATTTTCTTCTTTTTTTCCATCAGCTGTCTAATGCCCCATGTCTCCCTGGGCTGGGGGTTTTCAGTGACAAGTGCACAAATACAGAGTGTGGGGTTTATTCCCCAGAGCCTCGTGCTGAGGTCTATTGTTTAAGGCTGAATTTTAATATATCGAAATTGGTCTATTACAGTGTTTGTATGGGAATCCGATAGCAAATAACTTCTTCCAAAATTGAATTTTTCACAATTTGTGAATCAAAACGGTAAAATACACCCAGGGGGCGGTAAGATGAGAGACCCTGGGAACGAGGTTGGTTAAGATTGCATTCACCAAGTTTGAAGGAAAGTCGCTTAACTTTTTTTTTTTTAATTTTCCGTATATTTGTCTGTAAATTTTTTTCCCGCGAACCGCGTTTAGACGTTGATCTACCCAGCCAAATTTACAGACAAACGTATGGAAAATTAGAAAAATTAACTGGACATAAATACTTGCAGACCTGCCAACCCCTGGTAAAGGAAAATCTGGAGACCCATGAAAACAAATCTGGAGATTCTACAAAAAATAGTGAGATTCTGTTTTTTTTCTTGATCAAACCAATTTTCCATCGAGGGAACAAGACACCAACCTCATTCCCAGGGCCTACTCCCCTTTCAAAATGGCGGAAAGACGCGGAAAAAATGATCTATAAGTTACTGAACACAAGCAAAAATCACGGCTCGGTACAAAAAAGTAGTAAGTACAGCGTTTTTCTTTATTAGTTTATCACTTTATGGCACTAGCATACCTCGTAAATATTCCATTTTTATTCAACAACTAGTTGATTTCATTTCAGAAAGATTTTTCCCAAAAAACCGTGAGATTTGGAGCCTTGTCGTGACACCTTGAGAAATGACAAAAAACCGCGAGACTCGGCAGAGCCGTGAGAATTGGCAGGTATGTACTTGTGTTCTTGAGCCATCGTAACTTGATCAAAAATAAGACACAAACAGCAGTAATAAACATAAGTCTTCTAGCTAAGTTACATCCTTCAAACTTGGTGAATACAATCTTCTACCTAGTATTTTAACGTCGCGATTCAGAAATTGTGTAAAATTCAATTTTGGAAGAAGTTATTCGCTATCGGATTCCAAACACTGTAATTTCTGACCGCTTTGCCTACCCGTAAGATGGCGTCGAAAACCGTGATAAGACGCACTAACATTTAAAAGTACTTGAACAAGTAGTTAATTCAGAGTTGAGTGAAGTTTCATAATGGCTAATTGTAAATAAGATTACTCTAAATATCAAGAAATCTAATTTCGTCAACCCAAATAAACACAGAAAAAAGGTCGAACAAACAAAGAATATAACAAAACAAACAAATCATAGCCTGAGAGGGTCATTTTTCAGAGAGCCTTGTTGCCACGTCGGCAAGGCGCGACATCCCTAGAACCCATTCCTACTGTGCACTAATGGGTGTCGACGTGATTGTCAACAAGTAACGCCGTCTTTTTCTAACTTTGGATTCTTAGCTAGCTGTGGTTGGATCGAAGGAATCTTAAGCTTGCAGGTTTGTTTTCTGTCACCGTTAACCTCCGTTCTCCATCACTAGTCAGAATATCATATCAGCTTGATCATATGCTCTTGAGTCAATCACAGACGTTCGAATCGAAGAATTTACAAGCATGCATGTTTATAGCTCGGTCTAGGAGTACCTTCCAATCTTCATAGAATATCTTCCCTTGGGGTTACTTTCTGGAGAATCGAGGAAGTTAGCTGGCGTCCATAATTTATCAAGTAATAGTACTTAAGCTTCGATACGGAGGACTAAATTTTCGTGTAAACTAGTTTACCTAAATGGTACAACATACTGCCGAAGGGAAGGAGCGGTAGGGTCTGCCGGATTATGCCGGCATAATTTTGAGCATAATACTATATCTGGAGCAGCAGGCATAACGCTGGCATAATACTAACATTTTTGCAGCCTAATGCCATTGTTTCTGAAAACTGTGAGAAGTGTATGCATCAAAATCTCACTTTTTATAGTCTTTATATTCAGCAGAAGCTCGCCAAAATATTTATTTATTCATTTATTATTTTTTTAATTGCAACACAAGGGACACTACAGTGGCACCCCGCTATGACAAACTGTCACGGTACCGAAAAAAATTGTTCGTAATAGCAGGGTGTTTGTTATAGTGAAAGTAAACAGTCAGAACAGTCAACGTTCAACTTTCATTTCGGCGGTTCATTCCATTCATTCGGTTCTAGCGTTTGGCCTCTGTATAAAGGCCTTCCTTGCTTTCCTGCGTTGGTTGAAGCTCGAGTGGAATGAGTGTCATGTCTTCGATAGAGTGATCAGGTAGGTTAAAATGTGTCGGTACTGCTGCTGAAGCGTTGGCGTGACTTGGTTTTTACCCTGTACACATTATCCTTCAAATGTCAGGTAAATAAAAAGTACTTATCTTGATGATCAAAACAGTTTTACCACTGGCAATTCTGTGACCGGCATAGTCCGCCATATTGGAATAGCCGACAATTTCCGAAGGCTGCTCAAGTCAATCGATAATTTTTCGGCGCTGTTCGGACAAGTGTGGACTTTGTTCTGACAAAGTTGACGTTGTTCGTACAAAGTTGCCGTTGTCCTTGCAAAGTTGACGTTGTTCGTACAAAGTTGTGGTTGTCCTTGCAAAGTTGAGGTTCGTACAAAGTGTAAACATTCGTACAAAGTTGTCGTCGTTTTTTGTCCAAAATTGACATTGTTTTGCAAAGTGTGGTCGTTGTTTTGCACAAATTTGACGTTGTTTGCATAAAGTTTTGTACAAAGAAAGAAGAAAGTTGGCAAGTTAATTTTGATTTAAAAACCGGTTCATAACTTTGCTCCCTCACGTCAATCATGCGCACTCGCCATCAGATCACCACTGTACTGGCTTTTTTACCACGTTTACGGGCGGCTTAATTGCGAAATGAAAATTAATGGGAGGGTTATAAAATAAATAAACCCCTTCCTGGCTTGCTGGCATGTCGGCTGATAATGTCCTTGGCTGAGAGATTGTCCTCAAAATTTCACATTTGCCCTCGAAGCTTCGCTTCTCGGCCAAAAGTTCATTTTTCGGACAATCTCTCAGCCGCGGACATTATCAGCCGACATACCAGCCACCTGAAGGGGTTTATTTACTCAATATACCCCAATTTTCAAAACGGCGCGCGTTTGAAGGATAATAAACACGATAGCCTCCATTTGGGGCGAAAATATGCTCGGATATTTGTCCTTGGACATTATCTGTTCCTCGAAGCTCACAGTTTTCCTCGAGCTACGCTCTCGGAAAACTGTTCGCTTCTCGGAACAGATAATGTCCGCGGACAAATATCCTAGCTTATTTTTTTCTCAAGCTTCTGAGCGGGCCGGATGCCTAAATCATTGAATTTGATTGGCTAATCTTACGCACGTGACCGGTCCAGCTTATTACGATACGGTCCACGGGCCGGATTTTTCCCGCTGCCTACCTGTCCTACCTGGAAATTTCGCTCGTAAAAGATAGCGGTAATCGTCAATCTTTAATTTGCCTTTTTTACACATCCATCGACGATTAGTCAACGCAAGTTTATTTCTGTTCTCTTTAAAATGGCAAGGAAAGTCACTGTAAGTAAATTCATTTGAGTGTTTTGAAGTTGTGAGGGTTTGCTTGGTTATTTGTAGTTTGGCGCTGTAATGGCGCTCAATCCTGTGTTCCCCTCGCGGTAGAATTTGAATCAATTTCAGTCAAGTTTGCCTTTCTGATCGTTGCTGTACTTAGGAGAATTTCTTTAGAATACACTTAATGAATTTCCTCGCTTTCTGCTATTCAACTTAGGGTAGAAAAGTCTGATTTCAAGTGATTTTAAAAGTGACGACTGACAGAAATTGTTTTGTAGTAAAACTTCAAACTTCGCATGAAATTTCACACCGCAAAAACAATTTTGGAAAACTTAACTGATTAAATAAATGCAACTAGCATAAAGTAGTTCGAAAACTATATGTTCTTTAATTCATCTTTCTTTGTCCACTACCTGAATTATTCGCTCGTTGCCAAGATTTTTTACAAATCGTTAGTAGACGGCGCGCAAGCCGATTCAAGACATTCAATGACAAGAGTTGCGTAAACAAACCTATTAGTAATCAATAAAACCAATTTACTACAGGAAAAAAATAAACATGTTATTTACCGGGCTAGGTCGGTCCGTATGGGGAAAAACTGTGCCGCCTCGGGCCGTACTCAAGACCTCGGGCACAGTTTCTTCGGACCTCCCGCCCGGTAAATAACATATTTATTACACGACTCAGGCACTCAGAGGACCAATAACTAAAATCAACCAATCAAAATGCTCTATTGCCGGTCCAATATTCTCTTATTAAGTATTGGACCGGGCATTGTCCCGAATGATCCCGCACTTGTGAAAAACCTTCAAAGCTTTCTTCATGCAGTCGTATAATAAATCTCTTATAAACCAAGCTTGCTCGGGACCGTACTGGGAGAATATCAGCCCTCGTAAATACTTTCCTTCTTGGGCCATCGTAATTTGATCAAAAATAAGACACAAACAGCAGTAATAAACATAAGTCTTCTAGCTAAGTTACATCCTTCAAACTTGGTGAATACCCGTAAGATGGCGTCGAAAATCGTGATAAGGCGCACAAACATTTAAAAGTACTTGAACGAGTAATTAATTCAGAGTTGAGTGAAGTTTCATAATGGCTAATTGTAAATAAGCTTACTCTAAGTATCAAGAAATCTAATTTCGTCAACCCAAATAAACACAGAAAAACCAACAAATTTCAAAGAGCCTCGTTGCCACGTCGGCAAGGCGCGACATTCCTGGAACCCATTCCTACTGTGCACCACTGGGTGTCGACGTGAGTTTCAACAAGTAACGCCATCTTTTTCTAACTTTCGATTCTTAGCTAGCTGTGGTGGGATCGAAGAAATCTTAAGCTTGCAGGTTTGTTTTATGCCATCGTTAACCTACGTTATCCATCACTAGTCAAGAAATCACATCAGCTTGATCATATGCTCTTGAGTCAATCAAAGAAGTTCGAATCGAAGAATTTGCATGTATGTTTAACACTGATGTTTATAGCTCGGTGTGGGAGTACATTCCAGTCTTCATAGAATGTCTTTCGTTGGGATTACTTTCCGGAGAATTGAGGAAGTTAGCTGGCGTCCATAATTTATCGCGTAATAGTACTTGAGCTTCATTACGGAGGACTATAAATTTTCGTGTAAACTAGCTCACCTAAATGGTACAAAATACTGCCGAAGGGAAGAAGGAGTGGTAGGGTCTGCCGGATTATGCCGGCATAATTTTGAGCGTAATACTATATCTGGAGCATCAGGCTTAATGCCGGCATAATGCTAACATTTTTGCAGCATAATGCCATTGTTCTGAAAACTGTCAAAAGTGTATGCGTCAAAATCTCACTTTTTAGACTCTTTATATTTAGCAGAAGCTCGCCAAAATATTTATTTATTATTTTTTAATTGCAACACAAAGGACACTACAGTTGCACCCCGCCATAACGAAGTGTCACGGTACTGAAAAAAGTGTTTGTTATAGTGGGGTCTTCGTTGTAGCAAGACCCTGTTATGACGAAATATCTGGTTAACAACAAAAATATTCCTTATAGTGGGGTAACCAAGCTGAACAACATTTTTGACATAATTTTCAAGTGCTTATGCAATTAGAAAATTCGAAATTTGGTGAAGGCAAAATTTGTCAAGAGTCTTGGCAGAGCCAAAACTTAATAAGCAACGTGTACTGTATGTTAGAAATTTGGTCTTTTTAGAGCCAGTTTATTTGCCTGATCGACTTAAAATATATGCGTTTTACAGTGTACAATTCAGGGAATCTGACAGGATGCGGTGGTGCGGATCCGCATAATTCACCTACTTCCGCATCCTCCGCATCCTTGGGGCATTTTTCCGCATAAAACTAGAAAAGTGCTACATATAAGCGTGAAAGCAACTGCTTACCATCCTCAGAAGCAAAAATAGCAAAGAGATTGATCATTTTGAAGAAGTTATTCACCCAAAACAGCGACGAAAACACACCCTTTCGTTCGTAAACAATTTTAATTAAACCTCCAGGCGTTCCATAAGTCTTATGATAGGCTTGGGTTCTAGTTCGATGTTCAGTTTCCCTCGTCCGATTTAATGCCTGGTTACTAATCAGAGACACTCAACAACAGAAACTATGGAAAAACTGCGTTGAACGAGGAAATACCTGCAGCCCATAAATGGCAGCAAAAGGTCAAATATGTCATAAAGGACTAAAATTCTCAGTAAGACATTAAAGTGTATTTTATACATCGAAAAAGCTAAGGGAACAGTTTTGTTAATTTGAGAAATTTCCGCACAATCTGGCGTCTTTTCCGCATAATCGTCACTTTCGTCCGCATAATTTTCCATTTTTCTCGGCACCCTATGTATCAGATGTACCTCCATGAGAGCAAAGACAAAAAAAATTTTCATGTGTTTACACTTAAGTGCAATACCGGTAACAGCTATATCAGTGTTGGAAAGAGGGGCTTCTAAATAAGCCATAGAATTAATCACTAATAATATTCTAATAATTTATTTTTTATGTTACTTTGTTCAAGAAAATACCCATACCCTCTGCACAGAACTGATTGGAATTTCCTGGGGGTGGAGGGTCTGTAAGACCAAAGAATTTAAAGTAATGCTTAACAATTTATTTACAATTTCCAGAGAGGAAGGGAGGTTTAATACAATCCCTTTGATGGGGGTGGTGTGGATATTTTCTGGAACTACATATTTCTGATACATTGCTAATATACAGCCTGTATGTACATTTGTTCTATCTACAGAAATGGGTGGAAATCAGTCTAATTTACCCCCTCGACCGCTGGGTTTTGAATATTTTTGTATAGCCCTTCGTATGACAGATAGGATGCGAGTTGTCCTTGGAACAGATCATGAGATTAGCATTATTCGCCAGGCTATCATAGAATCATGGCCTAAGGGTATACAGGAGGAAGAATTCAGAATGAATGGGGTACATCAATTCAAGCTCAAAGGGAATCCATTTTCTGTTGCTACTTCGTCAAGTGATGCAGCAGATTCCAGGAAAATGGGAGGGCATGTCCTGCACAGGCTCTACCGAGATGGATGGAGGCTCCAGGTTGCTGGAGACTTTACGCAGACAACAGATCTCACTACCTGGATCTTCAAGAAAGACCCAAATGCCATATGTCCATCTGTACCATTTCTCATCGTGGGCCTTAGCAGCTGGGATAGTTTGATGGTGCTCAACGGACCAATGGAGCTCCATCAGGTCTTTAAAGATGCAGTAGAGAAGTCATGGCCAAGTGGGATTCAAAAATGGACATATGAGAACGATGTTTTGAAGATCAAACTGAAAGGCAATCCTTGGCATACGAATGGGGAAGACACAGTGCACGCAAGAGTGATCCTTCATACACTTGTGAATGATTTACTCATTCGAGGATGGAGGTTGTATGGAAATTCCAACCTTAGAAGCAGTGCTAACACGCTTTTCTTTGAACGTGATGCAAGCATCTCACCTGGGATGCAGCCCTCTCCAGTACACTCCACAATAAGCTTCAACAGTGAGGACCTGCTCAGGTTGATTGGCTTTCCAGAGGGCATGGTCTCTGCTGTTCGAAACACTATCCAGACCTTCTGGGCAAGGGGTATCCAAGGGGAGTCGCGCTATGCTGAGAGTTGGCAGTTCAAGTTACGTGGGACCCCCTGGTGGGCATCAGGTACCGAGGCAGTGGAGTCAAGATTTCTTGTCCTGAAGCTGATAGAAGCTATCCAAGCATATGGCTGGAGTGTGGTCACTGCCATTGATTGCTCCAGGAAAGATTCTGATAAAAGCAGTCTGCTGTTCACACAGTCCCAGCCAAGACAGTCTCCATTCTTTTGCATAAGCTTGAATGAGTCTGACAAAATGCGGCTGATAAATGCACCAGACAATATTAGACAAGTAAGTGATAAATAAATGCAATATTATGGCCCTGAAATTCCCATGTCAGTTTTTAATCCTAAAATTAACTACATGAGAGGACGAAATATTTGTGCGTCTGAAAGAAGTGCTTCTCAGATCATAGCTTTTATTTGTAAAAATGGACAAGTGATTTTAACCTAACTAGCAATTGCATTATTTTTTGGTTGTTATCAATAATAATTACAGCCATTACCAAGGGAACAAACCTTGAAAAAATGAAGGGTCAAAATCTACCAGTCATAGCCCACAGGATTTGACTTTTTCAATCCACAAGTCAGAAGTTAACTTCTCTTTCTTCAGAGGTTAACACTAGTGAAACATTAAAAATGCCAAAACATCATTAAATCACTTAGAAAAATTTAATACAACATTACATCATTGTGTACAATATGTGGCTGATTGCAATTGTCTCTAAGAGGGGAATTTGACAAGGTCTGTATGTATGACATCAGAGGGTAACCGTGCATTGTTACCCATGAGCATTGGCCAATGACTGCTGTTTTCACACAGGTGTAATAAAAAAAACTGTTTATGTGACAAATCATTCCATATGGGTTATTGACCAAGTGCGAGGTCAAATATCGACCAAGCTCTTTTTTTACATGTTACTTGCCAAAAAAGAACGAGACCAACATCTAGCTATCTTGACTGAACAAACTTGGTCAATAAAGGATTTATTATATGGCTTTAGGGGAATTTTTTCTTGCGGAATACAGCGGGTAGTCCCGAGCAGGCAAGATGGCTCCATCTTGCCCGCTCAGGTAGCCAATCACAGTGTGTGATTTAGGTTATCTTGCCCGCTTGCAGAGCTAGCCATATAATAAAAGAGACTTACTGTAGGGAAACAGTTTTCAAATGATTTTGTTCCCTGGTAATTTTTAATGTTTCCCTGTCTCTCTTGGGACCAGTCAAAAGTGGGTTAATGTTTTCACCAATACCATTACTAAAAAAATTTAAATGTTTTTTTCTGGTGTCATATATAGCTGGTATCATAAAAGGTGGCATCAATGGTATGTCTACAGGCTCTCTCACCTGTTTGCAGGCTACACTTGATGGGCTGTGGATGGATGTTATTCGTTAGGAACCACATACCCAATATCTTTGAGACTTGTCAAATTCTTTTTGCGACAGCTTTGTTGAGTTTTTTGATTCAAGTGATATGAGAAAGAACGAAATAAAAAAGCTTAGACTTTAGAAAACAAGAATATAGAGCTTTGTATTCATAAAGGCAGTTGAAATGACCCTTTTAATTTTCTTCATGTAAGTACTGTAAGTTACACAATGTTACATTTTGTGACATCTTACATGAAACAAAACAAAAAATGTAAACAAACTTTGGAGAGTGCATAGGATGGACTAGAAATCATCTTTAAATATTACTCACATTTCTTTTGTCTTGTGACATTCAGATTTGCCGAGAAGTCATTCAATCACAGTATGTCCCTGGTGTGCAAAGGGAACAGCTTTATGGTACAAGTTATGAGTTCAAATTTAATGGCAACCCATGGAGTTGTGGAATTAATGGTCATGATGGACTCCATGGCAGAAACCTGATATGTCATTTGATTGCCACCCTGGCGGGAAATAACTGGAGGCTAGTCATGGCAGCAGACGTATCTGCCAAGTTTGTTCACCAGGACAAAGGTGAAGACTATCCACTAGACGTAGACAGTATATTCTTCACATACGATCCAATGGCAGCTCAAGCGACAGCACCACCCTATGCCCAGCCTCCATCTTATGGGCTGCTTCCACAAGGTCAACCTGCACCACCATTTGCTCCTGCACCGTATGCTCCTGCACCATATGCTCCTGCACCGTACCCTTCAGCACCATATGCTCCTGCACCGTACCCTTCAGCACCATACGCTCCCGCACCATCCACTGAGCCCCCACCATTTGCTCCTCCAGCATATGGTATGTATTCTTCTCAGTGAAGAGGGCTGAGAACAGAACAGCACCTAGCCCAAAGGGGCTTTGTATACATGTAGTATTAAAGCAAGGTCCAAAGTGTGTACATGTATGCACATACCTAACCAAACATGGTCCTGTGTATGTATATATTGTCTTATACAATAAGGGCCAAAGAAATGAAGACTATATTTATTTGAAATAATCAACAATTTCATGTAGGGGAACAGGACCACATGCATGTCATGCATAGAATTAGAAACCCATGCAGCTCTTTGGTCATGGTCAACATTTTTAGTGGCATGTATTGCAGGCACATACACCCAATAACAATGACAAAGACAATGTTGCACATGATGGCGGCCATACTCTGGCTAATACCATTATGGGTATGGCGCAGATTAAATGTCCCACAAAGTTTGAGCATGTGCGATCTTAAGGGACCAAGAAATATGTAAACGTCAAAATTTTATACAGAATGTATGGGAAGAGCCCCTTTTCTAAACCCAGAAATTTTGCAGATTTTAAAGTCAAGCTCAATTATACAACCAGAGGGTCAGGGTTTCAGTAAATTATAATTTACTACTTTTTGCAAGCACTAAATGGAGTCAATTTGTATGTAGCACAATGCATCAAATTCATGTCTATGCATAGTACTAATGAGGCAAAATGTAAACTGAACACTGTTTCAGAGATTTCCCAAGCATGTTGTAGACCAAACATGCAAAGGAAACATGGTACAAGAATTCTATACAATATTTTTGCTTTGAATTAGCAAATCTTAGATAGGGTAAATAGAGTATAGATTAGGTACAAGTGTGAAAACTTCTGCTGGTGTGAATTCTATTGCAATATATGACTAGGTGACTTAATAATGTGTATCTGTTTGTTGTTGTTGTTTTTTTATTTCACATCCAACCCTGTTAGGGGGAGGGGAGGTGGGGTACTTTACAAAGTTCTGTATTGGAGGGCTCTGCCAAAGTCCAACTCCTTCCCTTTTGTTTACCATTTTGATAATAAAGGCAGCCCTTTTGTATGCCTTTAATTAAAAAAGGTACCCCTTTCACATAGTTTTATAACTGGCACGTGCATGTACCATGAATCCTCGAAGTAGTGCCCAGGGCGCTTATTTCAAATTTAGGAGGAGACAGGGGGACTTATTCGAGGGGAAGGGGGGGTGCATATTTACATTTTCCCAAATTGTGGCCTGACATGCTCATTTCTTTATTCATCATCTGCACATTAACAACTTAAACTGAAAAACTGCAAACGATGTCCATAGCTCATAAAAATATGGGATCCCAAAGTTAAAAAGAAATGTTTGCCAGGGGACAAGGGTTGCCTTCCCTTGTTTAGTTTTGGTCGGGTATTCCTCTAATTTTGACATTAAGCATATGCTCGCCTTTGAAATTAGCGATTATCGATAATTCCTAATTTCCTCTGAATTATCGATTATCGTTAATTTAGAACACTGTTTCCCAGGACTTTTCAGAAAAGAAAAGGAATAAGATATTATCTCACTTGGACGGGAATTGAACCCGGAACTACCCGGTGCTAGCAGTAACGGCCACTTACCACTAGACCACTGATGAACAAGATGACGGGAGGCTGTATAACCTAATATTTAATCTTGCGTCTTGCATAGAATATCACTGTTCTACAGTGATTAGGCCTAAGCGTAGATTTTAAATGGTTAGCTTTTTTATGTAGGTTTGGTAATCGAGCTTTTCCATTGACTTTCTAAAATTATTTTTTTACCGAGTAATTAGATATGCTTACTGCTGGGTATAGAATAAGCGCACGAATTATATTGTTTAAAAATCGAGTTTTATTTAACTAGTGACGTGGTGGTCTAATGGTTAGAAGACAGGTTTAGAAAGCGAACAATCCCAGGTTCAAGTCCCGCGTCCAGACACTTGTTCATTTCCCAATATTCCCATTACGTTGTGAGTGTTCTAAATTAACGATAATCGATAATTCAGAGGAAAATAGGAATTATCGATACTGCGATACTGTGAGGATGGGTTGGGAAATGATGTTATAAAATCCTTTGTATTGCCGGATTTCATACGGTGGGGGGCCTGGGTCCATGTATTATGGGATTAACAACACAAGATCCATAAATTCAGACAGAGCACACCGAGCTTTACAAAATCCTCAAGTTTCGTGTTAATTACGCCAATATTAAACAAGATACGGCAATTCAAAAACTTCAAATTTGCAAAGAAATGTACGGATTGCCGGACACTTGTCCGGAAATCCATACATTTCTTACTAAATTTTTAAGTTTTTTAATTGCTGTATCTTGTTCAATATTGGCGCAATTAACACGAAACTTAAGGATTTTGTAAAGCTTAGTGTGCTTTTTCTGATTATATGGGTTTTGTGCTGTTAATCCCATAATACAAGGACTCATACCTAGGCCCTCACGGTATGAAATCCGGCAATTGCATGTTTGCCAAAGACGCCCATCTTCTGCACGCGAAATCTCACGTTGAAAATTAAAAAAAGGAACAGTGTGAAGCGATTTTAGTGAATTCATGCCAAGTGAGAGCTTGTAAGAAGTATCTTTCCCCGCAATCTGCTTTTTGTTTTCTGCCTGTTTTCACTCAGAACGTTTAATAGAGAAGAAAAAAGATACACATTATTTTAAAACTGAGCAAGAAATGATGTCGGAGAAATTTCTGCCTGCACATGCGTACCGAACAGGTTTGGCGCTGATATGAGGCAAGAATAGAATGTTACTGGAGGGAGGAAGGCCCATTCTTCTGGGATTCTACAACACCAAAAGGAACTTATAGGATCGACTTGCTTTGTTCAATTTATAGCTGGCCACTTATTCTGGGTTTTAGGGAGCACCGAATGAACCTTTATAAACTTACAGAGGGAGACTGAGGCAAAAAATGGCTGCGAAACAGTTCTACTACATATAAACTCTATGTAATGTAACACTTGGGCAGATTAGACATGGTAAGAAAAAAGAACACTCGATTTTATGTGACACATAAAGAGGCTTTGTTACCTTTGTCTAATTTAAGTATTTGCCTTTAAATTTTGATTATCTCATGACGACACATGCAATTGATTTATCACAACTTTGCTAAAGCCATTAGGTACTCTTCCATATTGATAAGTTCACTACCAGTAAAACATCATGTTTAGTCGCGTTGAAATGAACTGAAAGTGTTGTCATTTTAAAGAACTGAAATAGAATCACTTCTAAACCAAGAAAGTAAAATGAATATTTCAGACTAGTGCGACTTAGTGTCTGATTGACTTGTTTGCTAGACTTCAAAGCTTTCATTATTAGCAAAACGGTAAACTGGACCAATCTCTACTGATTTTAGCTAGTCGTGCCACTTGGTTAGAACAACTAACCAGACCTTGAGCTGG
>CM042756.1:20589137-20621111 GCA_022496165.2 Catalaphyllia jardinei
GGGTTTTTTTTTTTTTTTTCCTCTTTTTTTTTCCCCCTCAATTTTGTGGCCTACCTTTGGGCCCCCCCCCCCCCCCCCCCCGCCACTCAATTATGTTTTGCATATCGTTGTGCACTCTTTTGTGGAAACGCTCCAGCAGATAAATATGATGCAGTATGTTTTCGTAACAGTCTTGCAGTCCTCGATACATGCTCGTCTGATACCTGGAATAACAAACAAAATGCGAGGGACGCGTGAGAGCACAGCTGATTAAACGTGCCTTTCTCTTGCATATACTTTTCGAATTCTGCTCAAAATCTCTTGCAATCGTTTCTGCTTTCTATTTAGTCACTTGATGCACATAAACCGAGGACAAGTCCCATTTTCGTATATGGGAAATCGAGGACAATCGCCTATTCCTTATCTAAGAACGAGATATCTATCAGGTGCGGTGGGGTTTTATGAGGGCGAGGCATGTGAAGCCACGGTGAAAAATAGGGTGAACTCGAAGAGCAAATACAAATCAAATATGACAACAGCTTTTCATAGCCATAAATTTATTTTAATGCCTATCTGATGATGCATAGCAGACTTATGCCGGCATTAAAAACTGTGCAATCTTGGCGTCGTTGAGAATTGACCATTTTACAGTTGTCTGCTTGGTGGCCTGGCCATTGAATGGCAGCGAGGCTGGGGGAGACCTTGTTTTGATACAGACCTGTCTGCTTTAGTTGTGTAAATCAAGTTGTTGTAATGCCAACTTGGTGCCTCTACATGACAAAAGCAGAGAGGTCTGTATCAAAGCAAGGTCAACTCCAGCCTCGCTGCCATTCAAAGGCCAGGTCACCGAGCAGAAAACTGTAAAATGGTCTAAGAAAAGGAAGATAGGGTTCAAACACATATACACGAGTTTCACCTACGTTTTGAAGCTGCTTTGTCCGTGGTTAAGCTTGTCGGTGCCCCATCTACCTTGGCAACTAGATAAATGGGTAGCTTTGCACACAGATCCTTCATTTCGTCAATCAGATTGCCACGTGCATTGTCATCAAGGGTCGCCACAACCTTCAGTTTCAGTACAGGCCGTCTATTGTTCAACGTAAATTCCGCGTTGTTGTCCTGGTAGGATAAATTAGAATTTTGATTCTCTGAACTACTGTCAGTAGTCATGATAGTTAATTTCCGGCTAAGGACGACGGGAATGTTTAATTTTGTTGATCTTATTTCGAGTGCACTCAAATGCAAGCTAAGTTCCAACATTTGATCAAAATGAAACATGGGATACAAACTTCACTTACCAGAAGCCTCGCCAAGTCAGCCGGTTTAGGAACATTTTCAGTTGACAGACTCAGAAAGCATGATTTGGCATCTGGCATACGGACCATCATAAAATTCTGCAAAGTTCGAATACATTAGTCATTTGCAAGCGCTGTATAAATAAAACGTAACGCTTCCAGTATATTACGATAACATGTCACTCAGGTCATATGAATTTTGCCTTGACGGTAATTGAATTAAAGTTATATTTATAAGGACCCATAATAACCCATGGCTTAAACTCCGCATTTACTAGTTACCTGCTTGTCCCTTTGCATGTAGCGTTTCTTTTAATACATGTATATTGCGAGGACTCTTTGCTAAGCAAGGTGTTGGGCCTTAATTTGATATCGCCCAAAATAACCTCTTATTAACCGAGCAAGAAGTCTGTATGGGAGAATCGTGACCGTGATCGTATGTACAGACCGAACGCAATGAGGTTTGTACACACGACCAAGGTCAAGATTCTCCCTTACAGACCTCCTGTTCGGTTAATAAGATGCTTACTATATGGCACTGAAAAACAAGTACAATTTAATTCGTTTAATGTAAACTGGCTTCTAATAACTGACATTTTGCTTGCGAACGGTGATAAGCCGAATTTCATTCTTCCAAAGTTTGCTCGTCCTCTTTACTATATTTTCTCATCAACTTTTTGGCACTTACAGAAATAAATATTGTTAGATAAAAAAAGTCAATGATTTTGCATTTTAGTTTGCAACTTTTTCACTGCAAAACTTTACCGGTCTAGATGCCGGTCTGGAAAATCGAGACCGTGGCCAATATCCATTTCAGCCAATCAAATTCGTAAATTTGGTAGTTCCCGGTTCTTGTGAGACAGACCCATTAGTATAATTTCCAGAGGTTGATATAAGAATTGGACAATCTGATTAGTCGAAATGCTCGTTATATGACGGCAAGTAAACATGGCGAACAGTTGTTGAATGAAGTTTTCACTTATTCCAAAGACATCTCTCCAAGTCTAGGATATTTGAGAGGATGGAGAATTTTCAAAATGACTGCTGTCGTCCTTGAACCAAAATCCGTGTTCAGGGCTTTTAAGAATCGTAAACGCAGTGGCTACGTTGATCGTAAATCGCCAGCAGTTCAGATCGACTAACCGAAATATATTTTTCTTCAAACTAAAGCTTCACATTTTTAGGCCATGATGATAACTGTGAATGAAGACAGCAACGATAAACAAAAGTACCGGATGAATTTATTTATCGCAGTGTTTCGCCCGTTTGATGAACATGTAAGCTTATCATTAAAACTACGGCTGCATACGTGCATGCACACGAACAATTTTGTCTGTGTTTTTATGTTTTAGTCCGTTATTTAGTAGTTCTTGATATTCACCTCTGAAACAATTATTCGCCTCAGGCTCAGTGAACATTGGTGAATATTATGGGTGCAGCCAGGATTTTTTTAAGGGGGGGGGGGGGGTCACACTAAGTCATACGGAGAGTACTCACCTGATTGTCACCTAAATATTGTAGGCTGTTTGCTTACAAAAAGGCTTACAAACGGAGGGGATGGGGGGGGGGGGGGGTCACAGGAACCCAAGTACCCCCCCTGGCTACGTCCTTGAATATTCACCTCGACTTCGCCTCGATGAATATTCCCCAATGTTCACTTCCCCTCTGGCGAATAATTGTTGATTATTTAATATTCATTCAAAATATTACAACAACAACAACAACAATGAAACAAGTATAACTACTATTAACTATTAACCAATTAATTATAATGTTTATAATAATGACTGTATAAGCCTAATGCATTGCCTGAAAATAGACTGTTTTCAAAAGGTGTTTAAAATTAGTTAAAATAGGCTCAGTTCTAATTTTCTCAGGTAGAAAGTTCCAAATTTTGCATGCAAAGTCCTTAAAATAGCGAAGGCCATAAGAAGTGGAAGCAGGTTTACACATTCATATTAACGAATGAATCATATCTTTATACTAACCCCCTACCCCCAGTCTAGATGAACAGACCACGCTATTTGTCATACTCTCCTCGAACCCGATAGCACGTTATAATTAGTAAATAGAACATGCAGTGTTCCAAAGGCACTAACCTTTTTAAAGTCAACGACTACGTCTGCCTTTTCTCGATCAGGCGAAGTCTTTGGCACATGGAACGTCTCCGTTTCTTTCTCTGGGTCAATTTTAACCTCTTCCTCTTCCTCTTTTCCATCTTCTGTCTTCAATTTTAATCTGTATTTCTTCACCGGATCACTAGCTGGTGAATCCTGCAGAGCATGAAGAATGAAAAATTATATTTAATTTTTTTTATATTCATCTTATATTTTGAGGATCGGGGTAGCTACAACTGTGGTTGCCGAATTTTGTCGCGTTGAAAGTTCGATGAAAGTAGTCAATATATAAAGAAAACAGACTTAAGACCTCATTCTCGTCCCCGTAGCCCTTTCCTGATCTCTTAGCCGGCGGGACCTTGAATCGACTCTCGTGCCAAGGTCCCGCCGGCTAAGAAATAAGAAAAGGGTTATGGGGACGAGAATGCTAAGACCTAAGACCCGGAAAACTAAAACCTGGAAACCTAATACCCAGAAAACTAAGACCCGGAAAATTGAGACCTGGAAAACGAAGACCCAGAAAACTAAGACCCGGAAAATTAAGACCCGGAATATTGATACCAGGAAAGCTAAAACCCGGAAAACTAATACCCCGAAAACTAGGACCGGAAAAAATAAGACCCGGATTTTTTAGGGGAAACCATAAAATTTCAGCTTCCTTTACCTGTGTGTCGGATAATGTGCTGTAGTGGTGATTGCACACCAGTTTGTTACCTAGTTTTAAATTCTCTACGGGCAATTCCTTCAGGAAGTCGAGATACGCCAGTCGCTGTATCATTTCCACTGCAGCATGATTAATTACATAGTGGAATCCTTTACAGTTGTAATCGTTCATTTGCAGCAAGAAATCAGAAAGCGAGCTGACGCGCAAATCGTCGAATGGGACGCCAAAAAGCTTGAAGTCAAAGTAGACCTATTCAAGCATTATCGCCAGCCGCTGATGACATACTCCAAGCAGTTTCGCAACGTTGGGGTGCAGAAGCTCATTGAGAAGAGCTACTTTTTTGAAGAAAAGTTTCTTTTCGTCCTGGTCGAGGACATGCAACATTTTCTGGACTGAGTCGCTTTTTGACTTGCAGAGCATTGCAATCCAAGACTCTTATGTTTGGCTCGCGATACTTTCCGCAGAGTATTGTTGCTTTTTTAAGAACTGGGGCGAATTGAAATACCGTGAAGACGACATCCTCAACAGAGGGATGCATTTGAGAGTGATAGTGTCATTTTCCCGGCAAAATCAAATTCTTGTACCCCGTGGTGAATAAATTTGCGAGTAACGTACAGTTGACCCCTGCTTTGCGCATTGATATGGCAAGGACAGTACAGCAAAGTAATGAAGTCACCTCATCGTAATTTTCTCATATGCATATGCAAAACATACTAAAATCGTCATTGTAGCGTATTTATTTCTATTCTCTTGGAACTTAATTGTGTTACGCAATTTGACACGAGTTGAGCCGACGGAGATAAAAGTGATAACTGTCAAGTATGTCGCGCGCTCAGATGACATTTTAATTTTATGCGCTACAGAATGAGAGCAATTTAGAGTGGAGTAGAGTCTTTTCCCGAGTTAAAAGAGGTTTTAGACCCGAGGGTCTTCGTTTTATACCAGTGGGTCTTCGTTTTAGACCAGTGGGTCTTCGTTTTAGACCAGTGGGTCTTCGTTTTAGACCAGTAGGTCTTCGTTTTAGACCAGTGGGTCTTCGTTTTAGACCAGTAGGTCATCGGTCTTCGCTTTTCCCTGTAGCCTCTTCTCACCGCGCTTTTTTATTTTTTTCGCGGGCCGTTTGTCACGCCGCGCCAAGAAAAACACAACTTAATTGTTACTTTTAAGTGTGGGGGAATTTATTTCATTTATTTTACTACTTATGTAAAGGAAGCGGAAATTTGATGATTGCCCCTTTAAAAAAGGGCTCTTAGATTTCCGGGCCTTAGGTCTTGGCTTTCCGGACACCTCGCCCTTGGATACGAACAAATACATCAGATGAAAACGCATGTGATAGAGAAAGCAAATATCTGTTGTTACGCTTCAACCATTACCTTTTCCTTAGGTGAGCCGCATTTGCAGATGGAAGACGCAGACACAGCGACAATCAACAGAGCAAGGCACAAAATGAACAATTTGAAACCCTGGTGAAGAAAATTAGGTAGATTATGGGCTCCTGATAGATGACTACTCCTACTGAGTGACTGAATCGTTTAGGTCAAATTTACAGTTTTTGGTCTAGACTAATTTCGAAACTCAGGATAAAATCAGTGTACATTCGCGAACATACGTTTCGGCCGAATTAAACTTCTGTCACGCAAGTGCATTTGGTAACAATTTAAAATGAACAAACTCGTGCGTCTATTTTGAACAAACGTTTTAAACAAATAGGATCTCTTCAAAATCAATGGATGTGATCAATCAATACACTTAATGTTCTATTCACATCAAAGCAAAACACAGGTTAGGCGACCTGGAACGTTTGCACATTTTGTAAGAATCTTCCAGCACACAAAAAGCAAATGAAAATAGAAATATCTTCCAATATAATTAAACTACTTACCATTTTTCTCTCGCGAAAAAGCGTCAAGTTTTCTTTCTTCTTGTAGCTGATGCAACTGAGTAGTATGAATGCAGGTTCATATGAGCGAAGCCTTTTTATATCCTCTGAAGGTTGCACAGTGTTTCCTCATCATTAACCTGATATCGGGAAGTGTTACTCGATCAAAGGTTGTCTGCACTCTGTTTTTCGCACTCAGATTAACCTGATATCAGGAAATGGTGTTACTCTTTGTCACTTGACTTGACGCTTCTTTCTTCGCATTGCTGAATTGCTTTCGTTTTTGCCGATCAGGGGTTGCCCTTTAGCTGTCCTCGTGTCAGCGCTTCTTCCTTGACGTAATGCACAAAGCCTACCGTACTCGAAATTCTAAACAGGGCCGTACCTAGGATTTTTTGTCTGCGGGGGCAAACTCCACAAACCTTCACAGTATACAGCCCATTTGTAACATAGTGTTTGATTTTGTTGGGCTGTATACTGTGAAGGTTTGTGGAGTTTGCCCCCGCAGACAAAAAATCCTAGGTACGGCCCTGCTAAACCAGACTGGATGCGTCACTGAGAACTGTTTTAGGGGAAAATTTAGCTAGTCGATTTTTAAAATGACGAGCACTTGTTTAGTTTGCAATGAATTCATAATGTTTTTTGGATTTATTTCCATTGCTCAGAAAAGGTTGTTGTCGCGTATAACCAGGACAAAAGCAAGAGGAAAGAACTAGGTGACCTAATTAATTCAGCCTGAAAGATATCGTTTTTGACGCTACAAAAACAGCAACAAAAGTAAAAAGATGAAAATTTGGCAATGTTTATTACTGGTCGCCGGAAGTCAGTAGATCTTAAATTCATATCTCCATATCCATTTTCCATATCTGTATGACCTAACTTTTCACTTTAACTCGCCTAGAACACTTTTTCAACCACTCCGAACAATAGCCGGTACCCCTTCGATCTTCGATAGAAAGACCGGAAAGAGGACGGATCGAAACTATCATGGCGACTCTGCTAGCAGAGTGTTGTTCATATATTCACTGCTGTACCGGTTTTTTTAAGCCCTCGCATTAGTACTTCCTTCAGTTATGGTTATAGTAGTAGTTGAACAAATAACACAACCAGTTCCGGTTCCAATTCAAATCCTGGACTTACACATTCTTTTCCCCTGTGGCGGCGCTTCAGGAACTAGACTACAATTGTTCAGCTCAGGTTTGTGCGATGCGCAGTAGTAACAAAACTGAAGGAAGTAAAAAAAGAGCAAAAACAAAGATCTCCTATATCACTGGGATCGAGGATAAATTTCCGGGGCCTTCAAGAGTGAAACATGTCACGGAAGTGTCTCTATAATGCAGTGTGGGAGGTCACGTTTATTCCTTATAAGCTAAATGATACCAAAAAACCAAGATTAGGAGCAATTAAAACAAAGAAACAAAAAAAAAACCAGGGAGACTCTTCGTGCCTTACTTGTAAATGTAAAAAGCGGTTTTGTTTCTCCATAGCAGAAGCTTTCACAGTACCTTTTAGATTATTGAGCCCAAAATAGTGACGAGCTGAACAGTATGTATTTTTGGAACTGTTACCTCTTACGAGGTTAATACCTTTTCAAGCCACGCTCGCAAAACAGGATCTTGGTCAGGTACCTAGGGGCTCTTTTCAAAATTTTCGACGATTACCCATGTACTTTTGTGCGGGAACAAAAAGATATTGCTTCAAAAGTTTTGAATTTCACTCGTCTCAACTTTTTTTCTTCTCTTTATAGCCTCAAAAGGTTCACTGATTAATTTTGTCCGATTGTCGTTCTATCTAAAATGTCACGCTGTCATTTGTAAACATATCCCATAAAATCCAACGTTAAAGCCCTTGGCCTACATAACTTCATAACGGGTGTTGGGTGGACTTATATATAAACGGGGAAGGGGGTTGGGTATAAGTGGAATAAAAAAATGTTTTGGGACGACGACGAGATAAAACATATCTAAGAAACGAATTAAAGCTAACATACCATTACATTTACTAGTACCCTATTTTATTAGCCTATATAATTTTCGATTAATGTAAAAATTTTGATGTTTGTGAAGAAACACCAAAAGGAATGCACTTATCCATTAGATAAGCTTATATCTGGAATAGAAGTGCTTATATCCGGAGAGAGGGAGAGGGGGGGGGGTGGCCCGAACCGGAGAGAATTAACGAGGGATTTTAGGTATACCAAATAGTGAATTCAACTGGAAGGAGGAGGGAACTCCGCAATGCTAGCAGAGTATTGTTCATCTTCACTGCTCTACCATTCTTTTTAATATGTCCTCGTACTCGCACTTCAGTCAGAGTAGTTTTGCGTTCGTTCGCATTTCTTGCTGTAAACTTTATCTCTCACACTGAACAAGCGATACTCCTGTGAGACTTTCAACACGTTTTAATTTACTCCTGGAGGCTCTGGCAATTTACCTTTATCTTGATATAGGATATATCTTTTTTTGGCCTTTTTTGCACTTCCTTCAGTTGTATTGTACTCCTGCGCATCGCACAAAACCTGAACTGATGATACAGTTCCTGGGTGAGAGGTCCTCTACTATAAAGTCACGCTGCCACTAGGAAATGTTTTACAAGCCATGTAAAAAATTCCAAGAAAATTCATTGCTAATTTAGCACGTCTTTGCAATTTTAAAAATTAACTAAATTTTCTCCCAAAACTTTATTATTCCCATACAAAATTGCTTTATTATTCTACAGCAGACTAAGCTTTGTGCATTGATGTCTCAAGGAAGTGCTGAGACAATGACACATAGCAAACTGACCTTGATCGAAAATAGCGAAAGAGTTTTCGTGCTACTTCTTGTAATTATCTAGGCTCTAGGCTATCCTCTATCAGAGCTCGTCTCTGCAAGCTCTCCCCAGTTCCCGCGTTACTTGAGACATACAACAGAGGACCTATGGGGATGAAGGAGACGTTTTTTTCTATTATTCCGGAAGTCATCAGGTAGCATTCCATATCTGCTGTAAAGTAACTTAACGTTTCACCTTGACTCTCCCGAAAAAACTTTTACGACCATCCATCTATATAGCGGTGCTGCATCTATCTTTTATACATAAACTGGAAAGAGGACCAAACGGTCAAAGCGACTCTACAGGCAGATTGTTTATATTCAGTGTTGCACCATTTCTTTAATTTTTTTTAGTATGCCCTCGCATTAGCTCTTCCTTCAGTTATGGTTGCCACGCATAGCACAACCAGATCCGGTTCCGGTTCAAATCCTGAGCGTGGACATTCTTGTCTCCAGTAGCGGCGCTAAAATTGTTCTGTGGTAATGAGGATCGAGGTTAAGGAACTGGACTACACGTGTTCAGTTCAGGTTTGTGCGATGCGCAGAAGTACCATAGCTGAAGCAAAAATGGCAAATAATAAAGATATCGTATATCATGATAATGAGAAGTAGGATGTATTAACATCGGGGCCTTGAAGAATTAATGAAACATGTCAAGTGTCTCTGATGCATACTGTGTGAGAGGTCAAGTTTATTACGAGCAAAAGATACCAAAAACTAATACATGATGTATTAATTTAAAAATTGAAACAAGACCTGTTCCAAACGTTAGTAAGTTTGTAACTCAACTAGTCCAGAGGGCCAATAACTGAAATAAACCAATCAGATTGCTCTATTGCCGGTCTAATGCTCTCTTAGCCAATGGACCGTGCACTATACCGAATGAATACTGTGGTTAGGCCACAGGGCCCCCATACAAGCAGTGTGTCTGTTTATGTTCGAAATATAAAGAAATGTATGGGAGAATATTGAAGAGTCTTAATATCGTTGACTGATATCGAGGAATGTTTAAATTAAAGCTCAAAATAAATGTAAACCTTCCTCAGTTGTTTGTTGTGTATTGTCGTGTCTGTGGCTCTAAATGGCGAATTTGAGCGCTTTGGTGGGTTTTGCGTTGACTGTTATTAACTTCTAACTTCTTATAACGTATAGAAGCAATTCATGAGGTAGTGGTATGTAAATACGACGAGATAGCTTTTTTGGTTACAAAAGGTAACTCGATACTTTTGTTTTTCACAAAGAGTAAATTCAAATAAAGATCACGAATCGTCGCTTCTAGTCATGTTTCAACGTTTACAACAGTAAGTGCAGGTGATGATTCTGTTCGCATGGTGGAAGTGACATATCAAACACGGGAGACAGTGTTTCATCGGATCCATACACCGAGAAGAGAGTTTAAAATACGACGCAGAGAGGATGATAATGACAATGACAATGACAATGACAGTGATAATGATAATGATATGTAGTAGCTATGGCATGGGTTCCCCTTTAATTTAGCTCCTGTGTTAGCCAATTTATTCATGGATCATTAATTATGAAAAGCTCTCGTTAAATAATTACACTGGTCCCAAGGTGCTATACTATCGCAGATATGTAGATGATGTTATTTGTTGTTTCAAAAACTCTAATTATGCCCGTTTGTTTTTTGCAGATATGTCCACAATTGCAGGTGAATGAGATGCATGCTCTTTGTGATAAGCATTACAAAGTGTCCTCTTTCCTAAAAAGGCATCAGAGCACACATAGTTCCGTCAAATATGAAGTAATATGAAAATGACACTATGTGATGCTTATTCATAAAGAGCATTGAATCTCATTAACCTGCATTTCTGGACATAAGTGGTTTTTTTGAGTACCTAAACTCGTGCCATCCCAACATTAAGTTCACTATGGAAACAGAAGAAAAGGGTCAGGTGCCATTTTTAGATGTATTGTTATCTAAGCAAAGTGCCAGTGATCACCAAGGCTCTTTTTTCACTTCTGTTTATCTGTTTATCTGTTCTGTTAAAAACACGTACACTGGTCTACTCACTAATTATTTTAGCTTTACCCCCTTCAAATACAAATTAGGGTTAATTAAGACTCTCATAGATAGAGCCTACAAAAAAATAACACTACTCAGGGATTTCATAACGACATCAAAAACCATTCAGAAATTTTGAAACGCAATTAACGGTTTCCCGTGACTTATTGACAAATTAGTTAAAGGTTATCTTATTTAGGTTAGAACAACAGAAAAGGGCGCTTCCAAATGTGAAACGTCCAACTTCCACTTCTGCAAGTTACCTTATATTGGTTATTATTCTTCCTACACTGGAAGAAAAATTTCATCCATTGTAAATAAGTATTGCAAAAATTTAAATGTAAAAATCATTTTCTCTCCGTTCAAACTTAGCTGATGGTGTTTAGTTCTATATAAAGATTTTGTTCCTGATTCTCGTAAATCACGTGTTGTTTTAATATCAGTTTACATGTGCGAGCTGTGGAGCTAGTTATATTGGTGAAACCAACAGGCATTTTAACACACGTGTTAATGAGAATCTCTCTCGGGAGAAAACTTCCCACATTTTTGAACATCTCAGTGCTTCTAAAGGTTGTAGGGATAAGTGTGATATTTAAGATTCTCGATCATGCCAGCACTTGCCCTCAGCTTAAAATAAAAGAGAGTTTTCATATTGAACAGTTGAAGCCTGAACTAAAAAAAAACAAGTTGAACATGTTATTTTTTCGTTGCATTTCTAAATCTATCTACTGTTGTTTACAGGGAGTTTTAGTTTACTTTTCGTCATTCCTTGTCTGTGTCTTTCATTTTATTGGTTAGCTTTAGATAAGTTTAACTGTTAACGGCTATTTGAATTTATAAAGCTTCATTGTATATGAGTAGTTATATATACCATCCAGTTTGTAAATCTTTACTATATATTCAAAATGGCTGATGATGATGTTTGAAACATCGAAACATGTTCCGAAAACTGAAAAGCGTTGTTGTGTTTTTAAAGATAATGATGATGATAATAATAATAATAATAATAATAATAATAATAATAATAATAATAATAATAATAATAATAATAATAATAATAATAATGGTATTTATGCAGAGAGCCCACTCGCCTTGGCGGTTATCAGAAATAACAGCGAAAGCAGAATTGAATTGCGAAATCTACAGATCTCATACAAAACGGTGAAAAAGATCATGTCCATTTTTGTCATCAGAACACCACTGTGACCCGACCCTGTGGTTGGTAATTATCAAATGCGTTTGCTATTATGTCTGAGACAATTGTTAGCTGTGATACAGTTGGCCGTAAGCTGTAGTGAGCTATATTTTGCTCGCTGTTGTGCCCTGAAACGGACTGGAACATTCGCGTCGGAAAGCAAGGTTAAGTGTTTTGTTGTAATGTTTCTTTCCTGAAACCAGTCTGAGTAAAGAACTATTTTGGGACGGAGAAAAGCTGGACTTTTTAATTATACATTAATCTCCTAAACATTTTTTCTTATCGGGTTCGTTAATTCGACGTAAAGTGATGGTTTCTTTCCTTGAAATAATTTGAGGACCAATTTTGTGTTTGGATTAGTCTCGCTCGACTGCTCGAGGATTCTTTTTCCGCGGAGTCTTTTTCTAAAG
Organism: Catalaphyllia jardinei; assembly: GCA_022496165.2. Taxonomy (NCBI): domain Eukaryota; kingdom Metazoa; phylum Cnidaria; class Anthozoa; order Scleractinia; family Caryophylliidae; genus Catalaphyllia; species Catalaphyllia jardinei. The sequence continues at coordinate 20,601,510 of CM042756.1, forward strand.
GACCGCAAAAAATCTATTTTTTTCTTATTCCTCTTTCTTGTACCTGTTCAGAACCTCCACAAGACTTTTTTCTACCTTATCCTTCCCCTAGTCACGTAAAATACTACTTTATTCCGAAAACGTTCCGCTATTTTAATAAAAAACAGAAGGAAAATTAAATGTTGCTATATTGATGCCATCTGTGCGTCTGACCCCTAATAGATAGTAGGCGAGAACCAATCAAAATGCGAGAATAATTTGACCTATTATATACTGAAAGGAAAATAACTTTATTAACTGGTAAGGTATCTTTTATGCAAACACCAGCACAACAAATAACACTCCAACCACATACTAGTCGGAGAGGTTTATTTATAAATGGACAAATGTTTTTCACAGCTGATATTTTCCCATAGACCTCAATTGTTTTTACTTGTTTAAAACTAATCAGTGTAGTATATGTAATTCAAATTTATCATGCCCTACTAATGCCTTCCGCTTTTTCTTCCCACTTCAATTAGTCTACGGATGTCATTACGTTTCATAATTGTTTTCCACTTTAGTTTACATATAAATTAATCGTAAGAAGGGTAACTTTCCTTCCCACAGGATAAACATTTATCACGTGAATAATATTTCAAATTGAAGGAAACGATTCAATTTGAAGCACCTTAAATTGTCTACAAACCGCTAAATAAGCGATTGAACCCATCCAAGTGGCAAAGTGCAAACGCAAGCAAACCATCTCACTGAAAGCGAAGACGTCTTGACGAGTCAGAATCGAACAAAGATGAATGACACCACATCCAACACCAACTTATCTAGTTGTGGTTTCTCCATTCTTCCTCTAAATCCTGCAAAGATGTCGCATGATGTACGCGCTGTCTTCACTGTCAGAATCACCGTGAACGCTCTCTCCTGTCCTCTCATTGTTTTGCTCAACATCTTGGTGATGGTGTCAGTTAAAACCAAACGACAGCTTCGCACCAAATCTAACATGGCACTTGCTTGTTTAGCCACAACTGACCTTGTAGTTGGACTGGTTCTTCAACCTCTTCATATTACCACGGAGAGTTTCTTTCTCAAAGGTGAACACAACATGTTTTGTACTATAACCGACGTATCAAACACTGTGACGAAGAAATGTTTACTGGCTTCATTCCATCATTTGGTTTTGTTGAGCGCAGAGCGTTATGTTGCGATAGAACACCCCTTTACATACGATACCAAGGTCACTGAAGTTCGCATCATCATAGCCTCCGCTCTGGCCTGGGCTTCAGCCATCATAATTCCCAGCGAAAACCGGTTGATCGCAACAAAGCTATCTAAGACCATATTAGTAGTTTCCAAAATGCTTCTTTTAATTCTTCCCCTTTATTTTAATGTATCTGTATACAAGGAAGTCCGTCGCCACGAAAAAAAAATTGCTGCTAACCAAGTTTCGTTAGAAGCTAAGAAAAAGATACTCAGGAACAGGAAAGCTTTTTACACCACTGTTATTGTAACTCTGGTTATTTTACCATGCTATATCCCGTTGAATATATGTCTAGCCATTCTGTTCTCTTTTAAGAACAGAATCTCCCCCAATGTAAGTCTTACTGTTCTTTATATTTTTACGTTATTGCCAGTGTTAAATTCATTGTTTAATCCCTTGATTTACGCTGTTAGAATAAGAAATTTTCGCGTAGCTTTTATTCAGATATTGTCAAGAAAAACAGCTGCACAAGCCGAGGAAGTTGAAAGGAAAATCTTTGGACGAAGACAGATAGCAGTCAATGGTAATACTAATGAAGGACAGGGAAATCAGACATTAAATGATCAACGCGAACCGGCAAGGCAGGCAGAGCAATAGGAAGAAACACACACCCATGTGATAAAAATCAACGAAAATCTACGAAACGAAAAAAACAAATAATCAGAAAGTGCAAAAATTAAGATTTTTTTAGAAATGGAAGAATAAAATGTAACAAACGCTTTCTGTATTTTATAAATGCATTTTAAGTTGTGAATGTTTTATTTATTTATTTATTTTTTGATCTTGTTTACTTTTTGATGTGGAGTCACTTACACCCGGTTGAGAAAACAAAAATTTAATAAGACTTAAAAAAAATTTTGGCAATTTTACCCCGATCCCTCGAAAACCAGTATTTTTAAACTAATCTCCGTTTCCTTTGGAGGGTTCAAAAATCTGTATTCCACAGCAATTTTCGTTTCTTCTATGTGAAACAAAACAATAGGCTTCATCACGGTTTCAAGCGCCATCTTGCCGGGTAGGCAAACAGAAAGAATAGTTTTTGCATAGGAATCGGATGGCAATATTTTTCAATATTGATTTTGCTCAGCTTATGAAACTTAACTTTACCACGATAGTTAGAAGATTGTACTTAAAAAATTTGAAGGACGTAGCTGGGCTAAAAGACGCTCAATCAATTTTTAACTTTTGACGCATTTGTGTGTACTATATTTTTTCCCGCGAACCACATCTGCCCATTCCCTGCTAACAGAGGTCTCTCACGACGAGGCAAAATGAAACGACAGGAGAGAGACCTCTGCCGGCTTCCGACGAGTTGTTTGATGAAGCCGCCGACTAAATTTCTGGTCGAAACTTACCGGTTTTCAAAACCGGTTTCGTTTAATGTGTAATGCGCGTGCCTTGTTAGACTGTACGCTGATAATTATAGAGCCCACGGTAGATTACGGCTTCTGAGATCCGGGAGTGTAGAAGGGTGCTTACCATTTAGCCAAAAAATCCGGAAATTTCGGTTGAAAGTCCAATGGAACAGTAATTTTCCGGAAAATTCTTTCAGACATTGTAGACTTCCTCCAGAGGTGGAGCGGAATGGCGGAAATTTTCTTACCATTTGCTGAACCATTTTCCAGTTTCAGTCTCTCGAAGTCTCTCATCAGCTGTAAAAAATTACGGGAAATCGCATTATGGTAAGCGCTATTTCGTTTGATTTTGGAAAAACCCTTACCATTACTTAACGGTCGTTCCAATCGGTTCATTTTGACAAATGGTAAGCACCCGAAACTTCTCACTTTGATCGTTTTATTTTGCCTCGTCGTGAGTGACCTCTGCTAGCAGGGAATCCATGCGGCGGGTCTAATACGCAGGTCACAGGTCACGGGTCACGGGTCACGGGTCACAGGTCTTTTTTTTACCCTTTTTTGAGGTTTTTTTACGATCCGGAATAATCTACTTTACTTGCGAAGTTATACGTACAAACATCTCTAGTATACATGCAAACTATATATACAAACATTACAAAAGCACAAACTCGTTACTGGATTAGTGTGTTTCACATCTCCATATGTCGTTTCACTTATCAATTGCATACAGTTTAAAGAAAAATGCAAAAATGTTTGGATTTCAATTCAGCCGGACATCCCATAAATCGCAAAAATTAATATCTAGCAAGATGGCTGCTGCATGATGACACGTTTCCCGTCAATAGCTTCGATACCATTCGGAAATTCCACCTTGCTTCAAATTTGTTTGCTACTACGTCCCACTCGCTTGCTGTATTTGGTGTTTGGTATTCTGGAGCGAGTACCTGTAGTATAGGAAATTAAATTAAAAGTCAAGTATGTAAATTTCGACCCTGTTATATAAATAATTCGACGATTGTAAGTGCTGCCTACCTTGTACAGAGCACGGCTTGTTTCTGACACGACTGAAGAAATTGTTTGGCATGAAATTCTAAACGAGTACTCAAGGGAATGTTAAGTTTCTCCCGTTGCCAAATAACGTAGCGTTACAGCTAGACGTTCATCTGGCTGAATTGTCGGTCGGACAGCATTGATGGGTGGTGGTTGCTCTTTCTTTTGGATCAGCGGGGATACGTTTCCCAACAGAAAGCAAATCATACGCGCACGATTCCTCAAATTTGCAACACTATGTTTTGTTGCTAGACAAGTTGGCCACGCAGGCGGTAATACGCGCAACAGAGGCTTTCAACTTGCAGTGCAACAATGTTGCAGACAAGTTGAAAAAAATGTTGCCCGTATTACCGGACCTTTAGATTATTTTTTCGGCTCCCACAAGAGATTAATCCTGAATCCACTGTTGTTGTTTATATTCAATTGGTTTTTATAGCATATTTCATTTTGCATCTATGTATGTGGACTCGAAGAAATACTATGTTCAGAGTAATAGTTGTCAGTGAAGTTAGGTCACAAAGTTGTGTGAATTTCATATCCGTTACCATTATGAGTAAAGTCCCAACTTCTTATCGGTTACTTATCGATGTAGTTCCATAGTCCCTGTTTCCTTTTCTGCTCTGTTTTGCTCTTGTAGATAAAACATATAAAAATGTACCTTGTTAACGTTGTTTTATATATGGGATTGACCGTTGAGGCTTAATTCGTTTTTTACATCTCTGTATGTAGTGCGACTATTGTTGTGTTACGAAAAAAGGGTATGCGATTACCTTTATTTGTTTTAATGTCCTTACTTCATTAAAGTAAAGAAATAAATATCAGCTGCCTGTGACCCGTGACCCGTGACCCGTGACCTGTGACCTGTGACCTGTGACCCGTGACCTGTGACCCGTGACCTGTAACCTGTAACCTGTGACCTGTGACCTGTGACCCGTGGCCTGTGACCTGCGTTTTAGACCCGCCGGAATCCGTGGCGTAGCAAATTTGCATATGTTTGCTTGTCTTCTGAATCGAAACTCGTTTTTGAATCGAAACTCGTTGTTTTTGTAAATAAAATTGAATGTACACAATCTTAGGAATCGAAATATTAACCACTACTCGACACTACTTCAGGAACTTCGGTATTAGAATAAATCCGTCTGAAAGAGAGAAAGTGAACTTTGATTACATAACAAAAAACCGGTTCTCTTGGTTGTGTCGCACGTGACAAAAACGTCACTTGTTGTTAAGGAAACGCGAGCGCATGGAAACTCGTCGGAAGCCGGCAGAGGTCTCTCTCCTGTCGTTTCATGTTGCCTCGTCGTGAGAGACCTCTGCTAGCAGGGAAGTCTGCCAACCAATTTTACAGACAAATGCATGGGAAATTACGGAAATTAACTGATCTTCTTCTAGCTACGCAACATCCTTCAAATTTGGCGAATACAATCTTCTACCAAGTATTTCAGCGTTGCTATTCCCACAAACTGCGTAAAATTCAGTTTTTAAAAACAATTACTTGCCCTCAGATTCCCATTCGAATACTATAATTTCTGACCGCTTTGCCCACCCGTCAAGATGGCGTCGAAAAATGGGATAAAGTGTTTTTCATAATAATGCAAATGTACAGTTACCGTGTAAAAATATAGTCATCCATCCCTCGCGATTTAACCTTCTTTAAAGGAAATATTGTTGCATAATTGCAGTGAAAATCGTATTTATTTTCTGTGTTAAATGGCGTATAAAATATTTTTTCTTCGTCAGCTACAGCACCCATCTCACAGCTGCTTGACGACAAATAACAGGGAAAAAGATACGCTTATTATATATTTTTTTTCGGGTTGAGTTTATTTTCATTTTATCTTGAATGTTTTTGTATTCCTAAAACAAAAATAAATTATTGATGTTTAATTGAAACTGCAGATAGAGTAGACAAGGGTTAAGAAATGATGTTTCGTGTAATTGCGGATGTAATTAGTATTCTGTCCAAGCTCACAGGATACTCAAAAGTCTTTTAAGCAAAGCATTTTGACTAATGACTTGAATACCAATTTACCTTGAAATTACAGCTCAGTGCAACCTATTGTTTGAATTTGATTGCTAGGTGGTACACTCCAAAAAACTGCAGGCATTTAAATTTTCAAACTTAAGGCAGAAAAGTAGCAAACGCTACCACTCATGCGAAAAAAGAAAACTTTACGGCTAGTTTTATCCAAGCTATTAGAATGAGTGCAAAAATGGCTGCAACATAAACGACAAACATCTCTTACGAAGTAGACAACATCATTAAACATAACATCAAACAGGTTCCGTAAATCGGATGAAAGCAAAACTTTAAAAGGAACAAAGATTTTTTATTTAATTTTAAATGTTTCAATTTTGTTGTCCTTGTTCAATTCTTATGGGATGGGATCTGTTTTCATTTATTCGGGGTATACATCAAAATAGATGCCGCCCTCCCAGAAAGAAGAAATCAGAAAGATCAGAACAAAATAAATAATGGGTCAAAAACGAACAAACAAATAATAGCCAGGCATCTCACTAATCCATAATTATCTTTTGCTCTGTTGTGCACAAAAAGATCATCATTTCACTGGACGACAGCAATTATTTTAAAAAAATTTAATTTAAACACGAAATTGCAACTGATTTGAGAGGGCCATGACTCTTCTAGAAAACTAGTATTTTAACAAATAAGAGGTTTCTGAAAATAGAGTTGTGCCACGGGTATACTATATAAAAATAGTTATCGCTAAATATTCTGTACCCAATTATAAAGCATAGCTCTTTTTTGGGACCCCTCATTTGTCGAGATATTAGTATACTAGAAGAGCTATGAGCCTCATGCATTCTCAAGTCATTTGAAATTTGGAAAAAATAAAGTGCGAATTCGCTTGAACTTTTAAAGCATACTCATGAAAATATGTTACTAAAAGGTAGACTAAAAAAGCAGACCGACCCGCAGCCGATCAACTTTCAGCCATCTTTGGCTGCTAAGCCTGGTGCCTAAAAAGCTTTACTGAAAAGAGGTTTTGAGTGTCAAGTGAGTTTTGTCAGAATACTTGTTATATTGGCAGCTACAAAAAGTACTAATTTTAACCCTTAAACGCTCCAACGGTATAGCTAAATTTCAGTGAAAATGGAACCAATTGAAATAGATTATTACGAGTGCATTTCTTTTTATTCCAGCTATTTTACGTCTAAAAACTTTGAGATTGTGTGCAGAAGTTTTTGAGGCAATAAATATATTTCTTACGCCTTTTAGAAAAAAAGAAAATAAACAATTTTAACTGCAATCGTGTAACGTTGTTTCTTCAAAATTCTCCATTTCATTTTTATATCATGTATTTACTAGGTATACCTATCGATAGAGTGCCAACGAGCAAATAATTTGTGGTATAATAAGGGGTTTTTTAATACAGCATGACGGATTTTTGGTTCTCTTCTGTTGCAAACATTACCGAAAGAAAATTGTAACGCGTTTACCGGCCGGTAACGTTCGTCACGCAATCCAGTGGGATATTGAGAATTCGAGGAGCACCCTGAAGAGTTTTGCAATGTATCGCTGCTCGGTCGAACTTTCACTTCAATATGATGCAGACCAGCCAACCCCTGGTAAAACAATTTGGAGATCCTACAAAAAATAGTGAGATTCTACTTTTCCCCCTATCAAACCCCTTTCCATCGAGAGAACTAGACTGTCTAGACACCAACCTCATTCCCAGGGCCTACTCCCCTTTCAAAATGGCAGAAAGACGCGGAGAAAAACGATACGTTATTGAAGACAAGCAAAAATCACAGCTCGGGCTCGGTACCAAAAAGGTAGTGCAGTGTTTTTCTTTATTAGTTTATCACTTAATGGCACTAGCATTCCTCGTAATAAATATTCTTTTATTTATTAAAAAAAAACTTATTTTATTTCATTTCAGAAAGATTGTTCCCAAAAACCGTGAGATTCGGAGCCTTGTCGTGAGACCGTGAGAAATGATAAAAAATAGTGAGACTCACGGCAGAACCGTGACAGCTGGCAGGTCTGTCTGATGAGCAAAGTCAAAGTTAAAGTGAACACGCTAGTTTGATTGATGAACACGTTCGTTTAATTCTGTGGCAAACAAGTCCGATTTGTAGCTCTTTGTGTTTTGAACAATGGATTCTACTGCATGATAATAAACACACTCGGCTCGTTCAGTTCTGTTCATTCGTTCAGTTCTGTTCGGAAACACTGCCAACTGAACCGTTCGACTGGTGAATACACTCTTTCAAAAAACTTTCAGTTCGATATAGGTAAACAAAGAAGGAATACACTGTTTCGATTCATGAACACGCTCGTTCAATTCTGTGGTGAACACGCTGGTTCGGTTTCGTGTCGTTTTTGTGTCTTGGATTTGCTCTTGTCTAACAGTTTTCCTCAATATTCGAATTAGAAGAAGAGTTTTGTAAAGGGCACGCTCCCCGATTGAACTTTCAGTTCGATAAAGTGAGAGAGAAAACACGCTAGTTCGATATGTTTCGAGACTATGAAATTGTTCACAGTTGGATAAACACAACAGCAAAGAAAACATTCACCTTCCACGAGACAAGTCTAGATGTAACGCCCCTCCTGATTGGCTAAAAGCTACAATAGCTCGAATAGTTCCGAATTTTCGAGCCGGCTGAAGGGAAACAAATAACCAGATAAAAGTAAAATAAGTAGTAACAAGTAAAATAACAAGTATACCTTTTTTTGTTTTATGGGGTTTAGAAATCTTCTCCTGTTTTGCTCCGTGATGAGACATTTATAACTGTTCGATTTTGAAATAATTTCTATTGTTATATAGCTGGCGTTTTTCCCGCTACAGCGCGCCCATTTATTGGCCAGTTCATGGTCACATGACGTATAACAATGAAACTGTTTCCCGCCAAATGCCATGAGCGGGCAACATTGCGAAAACTATGACGTCAAACGGGAAACAATGCACTGTTACCCGCGAAATGTTGACCGGAGTTGCACGTGATCAGAGGTGGCCTGATTTTTTCGCTGGAATCTCGCCATTTTTTTCAAAATTTGTTTTTGTTTTGTTTTGTTATATAACAAGCACTTAATGACTGGTCCCTTGGGGAACAGTGAATTTTGTTTCCCTCGAATCAGTCAATGTTTCACAAGACGAAGTCGAGGGAAACATTGAGATTCTCGAGAAACACTGAAAATGCACTGTTCCCCTCTGGACCAGTCATTAAGTGTTAATTGTTCAGTGAAATGATAATCTTTTTGTGCACAATAGAGCAAGAGATAATTATGGACTTACTATTTCTTTGTCCTTTTTTGACATATTTTCATTTTGCTTTTTCTGCTTTCTTCTTTCTGGGAGGGCAGCATCTATTTTGATGTGTACCCCGAGTAAATGAAAAAATATCCCATCTCATGCGAATTAAGCAAGGACAACACCATTGAAACGTTTAGAGTTAAATTAAAAAAATCTTTGTTCCTTTTGAAGTTTTGCTTTCATCCGATTTACAGAACTTGTCTGATGTTATGTTCGATAATGTTGCCTACTTTCGCAAGAGATGTTTGTCGTTTATGTTGCAGCCATTTTTGCACTCATTCTAATAGCTTACAAGAAACTAGTAACATTTTCTGTTCTCGGATGAGTTGCAGCGTTAGCTATTTTTCTGCCTTGGGTTTTAAAATTCAAGTGCTATCTTTTTGTGTACCGCTTAGCCTGAGCAATAAAATTCAAACAATAGTTTGCACTGAGCTGTAGTTTGAAGGTAAATTGGTATTCAAGTCATTAGTCAAAATGCTTGGCTCAAAAGACTTTTGAGTGTCCTGTGAGTTTAGACAGAATACTAATTACATCCGCAATTACACGAAACAACACTTCTTAACCCTTGTTTACTCTACCTGCAGTTGCAATTAAACATCAGTAATTTATATTTTTTTAGACATATATAAAAACATTCAAGTTTTAAACGAAATGAAAATTAACTGAACTCGATTAAAATATAATCCGCGCATCTTTTTCCCTGTTTTCCGGTTATTTGCCGTCAAACAGCTGAGATATGGGTGCATATTCAAATGCATCGTAAGTTAGCAATTAACAGAGCGTCTTTTGGCCTAGCTACGTCCTTCAGGTTTGTATAGTAGAATCTTCTCCTAGTATGGTAAAGCTGCGATTCATAAGCTCAGCAAAATCAATATTTTGAAAAAGTTATTTCCCATTTAATTTCTGTACAAAGGCTATACTTTCTGATCGCTCTGCGTACCCGGTGAGCTGGCGTTGAAAACTGGCAGGCCTATTGTTATAGTCCACATATAAGGGAAAATGAAAACTGCTGTGGAATACAAAGTTTTCAAGCTCTCAAAGGAAACGAGAGATACTTTGAAAATTCAAGTTATTCGAGGGATCGGCGTAAAATTACGAACATGTTTTTTTTTTAATTCTAATTAAATTTTTTGATTTTTTAATCGGGTGTAATTAATAAAATAAACAAGATAGATAACTGTAATAAATAAATAAATAAATAAATAAAAAATAAAACATTAGCAACTTACAGCGTTTAAAAAATACAGAAAACATTTGTTCCATATTTTCTTCCATTTCTTTTTACACATCTAAATTAATTTTTTTTTCTAAGTAATAAGTTTTTTTTTCCAGTATGTAGATTTTCGTTGATTTTTATCACAGAGGTGTTTCTTTCCATCCACCATGCGGCGCTGTCTGCTTCTCTGGTTTGTGTTCATCGTTTAATGGTTGATTTCCCCGTCCTTCATTAATATTACCGTTGACTGCAATCTGTCTTTGTCTGAATATTTTCCTTTCAACCTCCTCAGCTTGTGCAGCAGTTTTTCTTGACAATATCTGAATAAAAGCTACGCGAAAATGTCGTATTCTAACAGCGTAAATTAAGGGATTAAACAACGAATTTAATACTGGAAATAAAATAAAGATATAAAGAATAGTAAGACCTATATTGGGGGAGATTCTGCTCTTAAAATAGGAAAAGGTAGCTAGGTATATATTCAACGGGAAATAACAGAGTAGAATAACCAGAGTTATAACGACCGTTGTGTAAAAAGCTTTCCGGTTCCTGAATATCTTTTTCCTAGCTTCTAAAGAAACTTGGTTAGCAGCAATTTGTTTTTCGTTGCGACGGACTTCCTTGTATACAGAAATATTAAAATAAATGGTAGGAATTAAAAGAAGTGTTTCAGAAGCTGCTAGTATGGTCTTAGATAGTTTTCTTGCGATCAAGAGGTTTTTGCTAGGAATTATGATGGCTGTAGCCCAGGCCAGAGCGGAGGCTATGATGATGCGAGCTTTAGTGACCTTGGTATCGTATGCAAAGGGATGTTTTATCGCAATATAACGCTCTGTGCTCATCAAAACCAAATGATGGAATGAAGCTAGTAAACATTTCAACGTGATAGTTTTTGATACTTCGGTTAAAGTACAAAACATGCTGTGTTCACCTTTGAGAAGGAAGCTCTCCATGGCGATATGAAGAGGTTGAAGAACCAGTCCAACTACTAGGTCAGTTGTGGTTAAACAAGCGAGTGCTATGTTAGATTTGGTGCGAAGCTGTCGTTTGGTTTTCACTGACACCATCACCAGGATGTTGAGCAAAACAATGAGAGGACAGGAGAGAGCGTTCACGATGATTCTGACAGTGCAGACAGCACGTACATCATGCGAAATCTTTGCAGGATTTAGAGGAAAAGTGGAGAAACCACAACTCGATAAGTTGGTGTTGGATGTGGTGTCATTCATCTTTGTTCGATTCTGACTCGTGAAGACTTTTTCACTTTCAGTAAGATGGTTTGCTTGCGCGTTTGCACTTTGCCACTTAGACGGATTCAATCGCTTATTTAGCGATTTGAAGACAATTTAAAGTGCTTCCAATTGCACCATTTCCTTTGATTTGGAATATTAATCGCTGATGAATATTTATCCTTTGGGCAGGTAAGTTACCTTACTTACGATTAATTTGTACGTAAATTGAAGAGGAAAAAAGTTATTAAAACTAGTGTTGTGTGAAGACTAATCAATAATTATTTTTTGAAGTGGCAAAGAGCACATCAGTCGGTCATAGTAAACACTGTTTTGCCGATTACACTAATTAGTGAAAATAATTGAGTTCTATGGGAAAATGCTAGTGAAAAGCATTTGCACAGTTATAATTAAAGATAAACCTCTCCGGACTAGTGCATGGTTAGAATGTTAAAGTTTCCGCTTGGGTTTGCATGAAAGATCATCTTTCTTAGTGTCTAAGTTTTAAAAATAGTCGCAACCACCAAATTATTTTCCTTTATCTAATAAGTCATGTTATTTTTGCATTTTAATTGGTTCTCACCAACGATCTATTAGAGGACACACGCGCAGATTACATTAATACAACAAACATTTTCCCTCTTTTCTTTTCTTTTAAATGGCGAAACGTTTTCAGAATTAATATTTTTAATAGTAATATTCTAAGTGATTGGGCAAAGGATACGGTAGAAAATGTCTAATATAATAATGCAAACGCAGATTAAGTCAATGAAATTGTGATCAGGTAATTAAACATTATCTTAAATCAACGAAAAATGACAACCTTGTGCAATGCACGTTCAAACCAACTAAACTCATCTCAGGGGCAAAACGCAAGCAAATTATCTCAACAACGTAATGTAAACAAGTCTTGACGAGCCAGAATCGAGCAAAGATGAATACACATTCAATACCAATTCAAATGGTTGTGGTTTTACTCAACATGCCATTCCTAGAAATCTCGGACATCAGTGGGATGTGCGAAGATTCGAGTGCTACTCACACAAGTTAACCCTCGGACGTACAAGCAAACTCATACCCCACCGTGATACAAGGGGGGGGGGGGTGGTAGGAACTCCTCCCTTGGGTTTTCGTTGGGTTAATATACTTTGAAAAGGTGATACCAGCAATAGATAGCCTATGGTGTCGTCTACACGACTAGGTTGATATTATGGGTTACATATGCAAATTGCACCGCTGGGGGGCCTATGATGCCATCCAATATGGCGGATTTCTTGTTATTTTTCACTTTTTTCAGTCTAACGTTGGTTTTTCTTGACAAAATTAAAATTGTTACCCACAATTACAGTTTTAAACAGGTGAACATGTAAAATATGACTTCATGTAACTTAATGTGGCGTTACAACTGTTTTAGGCCTAGGAACAGAGCCTTAAAGCTTACAACATCCCAAGGAATACAAATCAATATTACTCTTTTCACAAAATTTAATGTCACTTCCCTTTTAATATCTCATACATCTACTGGTCGATTTTCACCAAATTTTCAGAAAAGGTGTCTTAAAGATAATGAAATGGGGAGATGTGCAGAGAGAAGGACAAAATCTTAAAAAACCTTAGGGGGGGGGGGACAAAATCTTAAAAAACCTTAGGGGGGCTGCATTCACACCCCCCTTTTATACGTCCGATGGTTAAATTCGTGCACGCCGTTGGCTTAGTGTAGCGGCTAATATCAACTTTTAAACCAGCCCACCCCCCTGGAATTCTATCTAGCTACCCCAAATGCGCAGCAGATGATAGCCCTATGTCTGTGCAATAACATGGCACAAGGCTAGACACAACCCTCCTTCCTTTTGAGGGAGACACTAAGCTTTGTATGACAGGGATGAGTCCCAGCACAAACATTCTTTAAATTCAGTCTGGCACAAAGTATGGCCTTTTAAATCAGCCCACCCCCCCCCGTGGAATTTAATCTAGCTAGCTTTAATTCACAGCAGATGATAGCCCTAAGTCTCTGCAAGAACATCGCCCTAACCTAGACACAACCCCCCCTGAAATAAACCCCTCCATTTGAGGGAAACACTAAGCTTTGTATGACAGGGATAAGTCCCAGTAAAAAGATTCATCAAATTCAGTGTAGCACAAAGTATGGCCTTTTAAACCAGCCCACCCCCTCCCCTGGAATTTAATCTAGCTACCCCAAATGCACACCAGATGATAGCCTTGTGTCTGTGCAACAACATGACACTCAACTTGACGGAAGCCCTCCTCAACCATCTTGAATTTTTTTACGGTAGATTTTGTTTCAACTTGGCCTCCGGAATTATCAAGCTAAGCGTCTGAATGAACATTGAAATCTCCGCCAACGATGATCCTTTATTCTGTATCAAAATTAGCACTTTGAACAGCAGATAAAATTTCTTGAAGAAAGGCTATTTATTCATTTAGTTTGGTAGGAGCGTATAAATTAAGCAGCAGGAATGGCGATTCTGGAATGGTCATTTCCAACAATAATTATCGACCTTCAAAGTACTCAGATTACATGCTTCTAAGGCATTGATCATGTGCTGGTATGTTTGTATTGTTTGCGCTGCAAGTTTCATGCCGTCAGGAATCACTAAATAAAGTTAGCATACAACTGCATACACTGTCCATTTAGAAATTAAACGTTATATCATTGATGTCATGTAAGTGTTTCTTCGCGGGCTTATGTCCCCAGGTGTCAAGCCAGCGGTATTTTGAGGCCAGCCCTTTTCTTCAGAGAATCCGCTGTTCTTGAAATGTGAAATCATGGTCTCTCAAAATAGCAGTCCACTGTCCAAACCCGTGCTTAGTTATCCCTTTCTTTAGTTGTGGATTTCAAAACATGACGAATGTTGCTCTGAGAGCGCAAGATTCTTTTAAGCAGAGCATCCTTCTTGGGGGAGGAGATGGTATTTTGCACCGTTACAACAGAGGGTACTCGTGCTTTTGGTCTTCCGATAAAATCCTCTGCTTTTCGCTAGTGAGCTGATTGAGGCTCTGCCTTTCAACAATTTGGCGATACCGCGTGGGATGGTTGTATTTGCCAATTGCATGAAAAACCAGTTTGCTCATAATTTACCCCAATTTACTATGTTGGCCACCATTTCTGTTGACGAGAACGAAATCACATTGGGGTTTGAGAAGCGGTCGGACGTACAAGACATAGCCATTGAGTACTTTACATCGGTCAGAACCAAGGGATCAAATCCATACTTTCCAGCAGTCTTGAACGTTTTTATCAATTAATCCATCCCTTTCCTTCGCGGTAGCAATCATGTCCACCGTCAAATATTGCCAGGATGAGTCATGGGGCGTGACAGGAGCCCATTACTAGGAGCCTGCAACTCCCATAATAAGCTAATGCAACGGCATTTTTACAGACCAGTCTATTTTTAGTCAGTTTTCGCGCGAAATAGGTCAGTTCCAGTCTACGTGAGCACGCTTCGGTGAGGATAAAACAATGCGGCCTCACGCGTGAACATGTCGAAATCATTTCGGCATGCCGACATTAGTCGGTGCTTGTGATTGCAATTGTTTACTGAGGTGCCCGTGGGGATCTGAATTCAAGATAAATTCAAACTAAAAATAGATCGGTCTGTGAAAACGCCGTGACAGAAATATGGGGTAGTTGCAGGCTCCTAGTGATGGGCTCCTGGGCGTGACACACTGGGTGGGTGGGTAAATGACAACTTCGCTGGAACACTGTCTGAATAGAACTGATGACCTATCACATCGTCAAGCATTAATGTCCTTGAACGAGTCAATGATTAATCTACTTACAAATTATACCGCTATTGGTCAGGACCAATACCATACATAATTCAACTCGTAACGCAATCACGCGATCAAATAAACGACACTATATACAACATCTTAATAACCTTTATTCTTTGCCGGAAATAGCAAAACCGCATCGAGAGGGGGGAGCAACCGAAGGCGCACCCCGAAACGATGCGGCCCGCCCAAACCGCCAGACAAAAAGGTGCAAAAACAGGTGAAGGTGACGAGAAAAGAATTCAAGAGGAGTGGCATGTAATGTTCGAAGCAATGAGCCTGGCCGCCGAAAGACGTCGTTCAAGCGGCTGTGCAATATAAAGTAGAACCGCGTCAGATGACCAGTCTCCCTAGAGGCTGATGAGCTCGACAGGGGCGCCACACTTGAAGGCATAAGAAGCTCCACTACGACGTAAGGAGTGAGTGGAGTATTTGGAGGGGTCTAGGCCAATGCAACGGAAGCGAAAACAAAGCGTAATTTCGTACCAAGCGCGTCGTAGGTTATGGGTTTGATTTCGCCGTCAGACGACTTGAGGAAGGCTAGCGAGGAGGATAGAGCCGGGTGGCAACGCAGATGGTGTTCATAAGCTTGTACTGCGCATAAAGGTTGGCCTGGAGGTAGGCGAACCACTGGTATCAATAAATGACGCTGCTTGAATTGTATGGTTTTAGACCATCGCACACAAATTACCAAACCCCATGGGCGGATAAAGATAAATAACAACTTCGCTGGAACGCTTTCTGAATAGAACTGATGTGCTATCACATGATCAAGCATTAATTTCCTTGAACGAGTCAATGATTAATCTACTTACAAATTATACCGCCATTGGTCAGGACCAATACCATGCATTTGCCAATACATGCCATTACTTGCGCGCCCTCATTACTATTGTGCAAAACTCATGACAGTAAGGTGCAACCAAATCTGCCCAAGGAGATCTGTTCATGTTCGTCTTACTGTCTGCTTCATCAGAAAAAGACTCCTCAATTTGGGAATAAGATAGGAATGCGAAACAAAATGGTCCGAAATCTCTTACCAGATCACCAATTTAGGAACGATATGTTCCATCGCAATCCACAGAGAGGAACTCGGAAAAAAGTGTCCTAAATCATCAATTTGGAAACAATATGTTCCATTCATAGATGGGAATTCGTAACCAAACGGTGCTAAATGTCCAATTGTGGAACAAACTGTTCCATTTGTACATGGCAACTCGGAACGAAACCATCCCCAGAAATCAAGGACATTTCGAGCCCGCTAACAATTATCAGCGGTATATCGTATTACACTCCAGAATAATAGACTATCAAGAGAATTCAATATGGCGGCGATCAGAATTTTGATTTGCTTTTCGCTTCAAGACTACAAATTTTTATTCCGAAAAGGACCTGAGAACTAATTATTTCCCAGCAAGATCATCAGCAAAGATGGCCGACGAGTCAAAGATCAGCATTGCTCGTGTTTAACCATTTCAGTCATAGTTTTCCAAATGGTGTCTCGTCACTTACGCAACATGGAAAATAAGGGATAATTCTGGTGCGTTGGGAAGTTTTCTGATGAGAGGAAATGGCAATTTTACAGGATTTTTGGACGCTTCGAACTCAGTAGCAGTCAATTCGAGCGAGAGCAGTTGACTTCATTGATGCACTTTCCTGTAGTCGGCGAGTGTTTGGGATGGAGGACGACGGACAATGAAAAAAAGAACTGTCTCGGGAAGTAAGTGGTTTTTATTTATCTAGTCACTGTGAGGATTGATGAATAGCAGAATCAATACTGAGTATATCTCGATCGAGAGCAGACGGGACCATGAGCTCCTGATTGTTGTAGTGTTAGAAATTTTACAAATTTCCATACAGTTTCTTGTATTATTTCGACGCCATTATGGACGTCATGCGCAAGCGCGGCCGCCATCTTGTCATATCTTTTTGGCAATGAGTCCTAAATCTGGTCGTAAATGACTACTTTGGGTTTATGATCCATGTAAAACGGCACTGCTGACACCATAATGCATAGGACAAAAGCAAAACAAAGAATTAGGAGTCATTTGCATGTTGGACAAAAGGGTAAAACAATAGAATGTTATTGCTCGTTTTACACCGAACATGAGCCAGTTTGGGAACAAAGTGTTCCATTCATAGATGGGAATTCGGAACAAAACAGTCCTAAACTATCAATCTGGCAACAGCCTGATCCATTTACAGATAGGAACTCGGAACAAAACAGTCCTAAATGAGCAATTTGGGAACAATGTGTTCAAATTACAGAGAGGAACTCGGAACAAAACAGTCCTAAATGACCAATTTGGGAACAATGTGTTCCACGCACAAATAGGAACTCGGACCAAAATAGTCCTAATTTATCAATTTGAGAACAATATGTTACATTCGCAGATGGGAACTTGGAACGAAATGTTCGTCTTTTACACTAGAGTAAACGTTTTGTGCCCATCTTGTGAAAAGATTGGTCCTCTTATAGTCAATAGGAACACAAAAACAAGGAACCGTCGATACTAGAGGAACGTTCCGTTTCAAATATCGGAACAGCCATCGAAACTTAAAATCAGTGAAAAACGAGGCAAAGACTCAGAATAGTGTAAGTGAAGCGCTTAGGTAAAATGGAGGCAATCTTATAACATACAGAAAACGTTTGTTCCTTTTTTTGTTCCATTTCTTTTTACACGTCTAAAATAAAATTTTAGTTTTTCCACTTTCTAATAATTTTTTTTTCAGTTCGTGTATTTTCGTTGATTTTTATCACAGAGGTGTTTCTTCCCATCCATGATGCGGCTTTGTTTGCCTTGCCGGCTCGTGTTTATCGTTTAATGTCTGATTTCCTTGTCCTTCATTAATATAGCTGAGGCTGTCCACAGGGATCATCCCTCGGTCCTTTACTGTGGAATCTCTATCCTATGAACTCAGTAACACCAATTTAAACATGTATGCCGACGACCATCAGCTTTATACTGTGGGTTGTAATGCCAGTGCCATGAAGGCACGCTTTGAGCTAGAAGCCGCTAAAGCCTTGACGTGGTATAACGATAACTATCTTATGGTCAACCCGGACAAATTCCAGTTGCTGATGATCAATCCACATAATGATGACGATCGAAGTTCGTTAACAATCGACGCGCATGTCATTGAAAGAACTGGGGACATTAGCCTTCTCGGAGTTAACATCGACGAACACCTTGTACTTAGCAAACACATCAGTGAATTGTGCAAAAAGGCTAGTCGGAGAGTGGGTGTCCCCTCTAGATTAAGAAATCTGATCTCTCAGTATTGCCATATTTAACATATTGTCACCTTATATGGCATTTCTGTAAAGCCTCTGACGCCAGAAAAGTTGAAAGAGTACACGAACGAGCCCTCAAAATTGTGTATAACACATATTGTGTAGAATACTCTAATCTTCTCCGCCGTGCTAATCTAGCTAGCCTAATAGACCCTTTGCATAAATGGCGCCTAAATTTGAATAACAATACCCATACATCATTAGCCTCACATTCATGTGAAAATTCCTTTGTCTTGAAACATGAATGTGAGGCTAAGGATGTACCAAGTATTGTTATTTAAATTTAGGCGCCATTTATGCAAAGGGCCTATATGCGATTACAGGATCTCGCTACCTTAATGTATAAAGTTAAATATGGGTTGGTACCAGGTAAAATCACTGATATTTTTAGCTTTAAGCCATCGAAATATCACTTGAGAAATAAGGATTTTTATCCGCCCAGATGTAAAAGTGTGCAGTACGGGAAACATTCCTTAAGGTACTTTGGACCATATTAGACAGCAAAATCAAGGACAAACCCACCCTACAATCCTTTAAGTCCAATAACTTAATAGATCATATAAGTGACAATTATGGCTCTTGTCTTATTTGTAGTTCTTAAAAGTTTTAGAACTATTTTACCACACGGCTCTATATTTTAGTCGCGATTTCTCCATAACTTTTAAATTTTAACTTTCAACAAAATTTTAGTATGTGTTTCCTATTATTTCAGTGTCCCCCATCAACTACTTGAGCTAAACCATCGACACTGAAATAAAGTTGTTATCTTAGATATCTATCTTATCTATTACCGTTGACTGCTATCCACCTTTGTCCAAAGATTTTCCTTTCAACGTCCTCAGCTTGTGCAGCAGTTTTTCTTGAAAAGATCTGAATAAAGGCTACGCGAAAATTTCGTATTCTAACAGCGTAAATTAAGGGATTAAACAATGAATTTAACACTGGCAGTAAAGTACGAATATAAAGAACAAAAAGACCTACATCGGGGGAGATTCTGCTCTTAAAATAGGAAAAGGTAGCTAGAAATGTATTCAACGGGAAATAACAGAGTAGAGTAACCAGAGTTATAATGACAGTGGTGTAAAAAGCGTTCCTGTTCCTAAGTATCTTTTTCCTAGCTTCTAAAGAAACTTGGTTAGCAGCAATTTG
>CM042756.1:20621121-20626121 GCA_022496165.2 Catalaphyllia jardinei
TGTTTTTCGTTGCGACGGACCTCCTTGTATACAGATACATTAAAATAAAGAAGAAGAATTAAAAGAAGAATTTCAGAAACTGCTAGTATAGTCCTAGATAATTTTGCTGCGATCGACAGGTTTTTAGTAGGAATTATAATGACTGTAGCCCAGGCCAGTGCGGAGGCCATAATGATACGAAGTTCAGTGACCTTGGTATCGTATGCAAAGGGGTGTTTTATCGCAACATAACGCTCGGTGCTCATCAAAACCAAATGATGGAATGAAGCCAGAAAACATTTCAACGTCACAGTGTTTGATACGTCAGTTATAGTACAGAACATGTTGTGTTCACCTTTGAGAAGGAAACTCTCCATGGCGATATGAAGAGGCTGAAGAACCAGTCCAACGACAAAGTCAGTTGTAGCTAAACAAGCGAGTGCTATGTTAGATTTGGTGCGAAGCTGTCGTTTGGTTTTCACTGACACCATCACCAGGATGTTGAGCAAAACAATGGGAGGACAGGTGAGAGCGTTTACTGTGATTCTGACAGTGAAGACAGCGCGTACATGATGCGAAATCTTTGCAGGATTTAGAGGAAAAGTGGAGAAACCACAACTCGATAAGTTGGTGTTGGATGTGGTGTCATTCATCTTTGTTCGATTCTGACTCGTGAAGACTTCTCTTTCAGTGAGATGATTTGCTTGCACGTTTGCAATTTGCCACTTAGATGGGTTCACTCGCTTATTTCGCCGTTTGTAGACAATTTTACTCACCTTAACTTTTTACTTTACTTCAGTACCTTTTTGCTTAAATTTTTTTCCTTTTTATATCCGAAAAAAATCATTTGAATATTGAAATGGAAATGTTTCTAAAATGTTCCTAAAAATGTAAAGCTTGTCTTTGTCTTGTTTAGTGCTCCCGTTAACCAAGAGATTTCCGTCAGTGTATATTTAGTTTTTTCATTTTAATCCAAACATCTAGAATCCCATCCTTTACTTAAGAAAAACAAAACCTAGTCAACGCTCTTAAATTATGCACGTTAACATTTGCATCGCGTAATTTTCCAGGCAATTGTTTTATTTTGCTGGGTATTTTCAAGAACGGACTGCCATGTGAAGTGGTCAATTTCCTTCGCAATTGATTTCATTTAACGCCGATTTCGATTCAATTTATTTTGACAAAAAGTTTATTGTTGGTGGTAATTTTAACGCTACTTTAAGGCACAAACTCAAGCAATTGGCATGTCAAACATTGTAAAGGAAGAATTTACAGGAAATTTGATGAGCGAAGTCGATGTTTAGCTAATACTTTTTTATACAGTATCAATGGCGGTACCAGAATAGAAAATCTCCCCATAGATGAAAAGCAACCAATTACTTTCATATTTTAGTTTTTTTACGCTTTGCCATTTCGTTATCGACCATGCAATCGACGTTGTAGCAATAGCTGTTCGTTCATCTCGGCATAAGTTACCCACTCATTCATACATAACTATGATGGAGAGATAATTTTCAATACTTACCTCAAGTCCCCAAATAAGACGATCTGTACGTGTCTATTTCAGTGAGCCCACCTGTTATTTCTAAGTTTTACTGTGTTGCGTTACTGGAATAATTTTGTGAAAACTACGCTAGCAATAGCTACTGCCTTCTGAAGCGTTCAGTTTTACGGATTGATTTTATATCATTGTTTTATTATTTCAGTTACCCGTCCCATAACTCCCTATAGGCGAGTTCTCGCGAAGTGATCAGGAAATAGTAAATCAGCGAGTTGTTCAGTGATATTGAATACTATTATCTAAAATCTGCGAACAGAAAATTGTTTTCATCGTCAAAATCCTACAAATAAAAATATTGTTTCATTGACTTGACAAAGGTGACGAATTCTAAAATTTTTAAAGCAAATTTGTTTTTAGAAAGTATTAACCACAAGAAGATTGCTCGTGTTATGATTCTTCCTAGAAACTGTCACATGTTCGTCCATCGATAGACTAAGCGAATTTAAAAATTGCTTCAATTTCCAAGCAAGAATACTACAGGTTTTGGTCTTACTACATCTCGTTAAAATGGATGATTGCAGAGAATTAGTTTCTTGACTTCTCGGTTCTATTTCCGTTCCCTGTTGTTGTCTTGTCAAACGTCTGTCGGTCTCTGATCTTGACACTTGCTCGACCGAGTGAAAAATACTGTTGGTAATATATTGGATTGTATGCTACTTATAAGTGTTTGCTAATAATGTTTCGAGCTGTTTTGTCTTGTGTCTCGTTCCTTCCTTTTTTTTTAATTTTGAGTCTAAAGTCAAAGGTTTTTGCAAAGTGACTGGCGAAAGGAAAAATCGCTCGATCAGCGGAAATTACCTATTTTTTGATATCACAGATTTTAGGGACAAGATTTCTTATCTAGAGCAGTTTGCCTTAGAATTTGCATTGTCATTTTTCACTTCATTTGTATATTTTGTTTCGGTTGTAAATTTTAGGCTGAAGCAATCAAAGCCATTTTTGAGTATTCAAGCAATGAATTACACAGGAGGTTTATGAGTTCGTCGTGGAGCTCTCTAAGAATGCACCTGATCGATTTCATCGTAATCAGTTAAGATTCGTCGGTAAAACTTTAATGCGGCGAAATGCGTGAAGAACAAAATTGCTCATTTTAAACTTAGGTTTAGGGGAAAAGAGTTAGGTTTGCGGCGAGGAAAGCATTTAAGAATCTAAGACTGACGGTAGGTATGTATTGAAGCACTTGCTTTTAAAAAAAGTATGAATCATTTCACTGCTGTAGCAAAGATGATCTGCATGGAACTTATATATACATATATCTAGCTGAATTAAACGTTACTCTCGAAGATTTCAGTTAAATAAATAAGTTCCTACTGTTCGAGTTTCGCCGTCTGATACGATGTTTTTTTTTTGCTTTGTTTTTTGAGGTGAATTTATAAATAAACTCACTTGTTTGAACAAAAAATTGGCTGTTGTCATTTTTTAGCCGAAAAATATGGTCGTAGCTCATTCATTTTCATTGCTTTGGCAATGATAGTTTCTTAAAAACTGAAAGACTTTTCCTTCCTTGGTTTCTATTTAAAGAACATTTTTAGGCAAAATGGATTTCCATTATCAACTTTATTGACATTTAAAATATGAACATCTGGGCAAGAAAGAACACTACAGTTAGCTGGAGTGAAAATGGTTAGTTTCGTGTTTTAATATTTTTAGTTGGTGTTCGTCGTTTAATGTCTGGTTTCCTTGTCGTTCATTAATATAACCGTTGACTGCTATCTTTCTTTGTCCAAAGATTTTCCTTTCAACGTCCTCAGCTTGTGCAGCAGTTTTTCTTGACAATATCTGAATAAAAGCTACGCGAAAATTTCGTATTCTAACAGCGTAAATTAAGGGATTAAACAGTGAATTTAATACTGGCAATAAAGTAAAAATATAAAGAATAGTAAGACCTATATTGGGGGAGATTCTGCTCTTAAAATAGGAAAAGGTAGCTAGACATATATATAACGGGAAATAACAGAGTAGAATAACCAGAGTTATAATGACAGTGGTGTAAAAAGCTTTCCTGTTCCTGAGTATCTTTTTCCTAGCTTCTAAAGAAACTTGGTTAGCAGCAATTTGTTTTTCGTTGCGACGGACCTCCTTGTATACAAATATATTAAAATAAAGAAGAAAAATTAAAAGAAGCATTTCAGAAACTGCTAGTATAGTCCTAGATAATTTTGCTGCGATCGACAGGTTTTTAGTAGGAATTATGATAACTGTAGCCCAGGCCAGTGCGGAGGCCATAATGATACGAAGTTCAGTGATCTTGGTATCGTATGCAAAGGGGTGTTTTATCGCAACATAACGCTCGGTGCTCATCAAAACCAAATGATGGAATGAAGCCAGGAAACATTTCAACGTCACAGTGTTTGATACGTCAGTTATAGTACAGAACATGTTGTGTTCACCTTTGAGAAGGAAACTCTCCATGGCGATATGAAGAGGCTGAAGAACCAGTCCAACGACAAAGTCAGTTGTAGCTAAACAAGCGAGTGCTATGTTAGATTTGGTGCGAAGCTGTCGTTTGGTTTTCACTGACACCATCACCAGGATGTTGAGCAAAACAATGAGTGGACAGGTGAGAGCGTTCACTGTGATTCTGACAGTGAAGACAGCGCGTACATGATGCGAAATCTTTGCAGGATTTAGAGGAAAAGTGGAGAAACCACAACTCGATAAGTTGGTGTTTGATGTAGTGTCATTCATCTTTGTTCGATTCTGACTCGTGAGGACTTCTTTTTCAGTGAGATGATTTGCTTGCACGTTTGCAATTTGCCACTTAGATGGGTTCACTCGCTTATTTCGCCGTTTGTAGACAATTTAAAGTGCCTCAAACTGCATAGTTATCTTTGATTTTGAATGTTAATCACTGATGAAGCATTTAGATGCTACTTACCTTATCGTTTTACTTTACTTCAGTATCTTTTTGCTTTATTTTTTTTTCTTTTTATATCCAAAAAAATCATTTGAATATTGAAATGGAAATGTTTCTAAAATGTTCCTAAAAATGTAAAGCTTGTCTTTGTCTTGTTTAGTGCTCAGTTAACCGAGAGATTTCCGTCAGTGTATATTTAGTTTTTTTCATTTTAATCCAACATCTAGAATCCCTTCCTTTACTTAAGAAAAACAAAACCTAGTCAACGCTCTTAAATTATGCGCATTAGCATTTGTATCGCGTAATTTTCCAGGCAATTGTTTTATTTTGCTGGGTATTTTCAAGAGCGGATTGCCATGTGAAGTGGTCAATTTCCTTCGCAATTGATTTCATTTAGCGCCGATTTCGATTCAATTTATTTTGACAAAAAGTTTATTGTTGGTGGTAATTTTAACGCTACTTTAAGGCACAAACTCAGGTAATTGACCGCAGCATATCAAACATTGTAAAGGAAGAATTGACAGGAAATTTGATGAGCGAAGTCGATGTTTAGCTAATACATTTTTTTAGAAAACAGTCCTAAGGAAGCACGCGCGCTGATTG
>CM042756.1:20628621-20636414 GCA_022496165.2 Catalaphyllia jardinei
GGTTTAAATGGACCTATTAAGCGAATTTAGTCAACTGGTGAGGTTCATCAAAGAACAAGTTCGCATTTAGCGATCATAGTTCATAGTTTCACGCGCCTTCCAACCGCAAGATGGCAGGATTCCATGTCCCGTGGACAGAAATCTTAAATTTTTTTAACTTCCCACAGTGACATTTTTTTGTCCATTTTTGGACACTGTGGAGATAATCGTAAACAAAATCTATTTCTGAAAAGAAAAGGTAGTGGTCACCGAACGTCCAAGATCGTTAAATCCAAGCAAAGCTATAGCAATGGCCATCTGCCCTATCATTGTTCATCTTAGTACTTAGCGCGCGCGCTCAATACGTGGTATGTGAATTTGCGTGCGCAGTAAGAATCTGCAGAAACAATTAGCGCGAACGTCCTTAAAATACAGTCATGGGTGTTTCTGCTCCAAACATTTGTTTAGAACTACGGCTTTATGTATTTGTTCATGTATCAACACTTATCTTTCCAATTGTTCCCTCACACTATTAATTACAAAAAGAGTTGGTTTCTTTGGCATCCATGTTTTAAATATATATCAAGTATCCCGTAACTTTAAGATGCCGACTGTTGGGGCTGCAGAGTATGATTTTTTTACGATTATAAGCTTTGCTTTACGTTTAAATCACACTCTTGACCGCTCAAACTCTGCATTCCAATCGTTGTTACCAAACAGAGCAAAAGTCAAGTCACGGAGTTTCGTTTGCCCTCGACAGGTACTCACTGCTCTGAACAAAGACAGTATGTTGACTGAACCTATAATGATACAAAGATCAACAGAGGTTAGGCAAAGCATATACATTATGTTTGCATTTCATTGTTTCTAAAGAAAATTTAAGGATTTCATGATATACTTAGTTTCATTGATTATAGTTTCGTTTCTTAATAACGATTTTATGAAAGTCCTTTCTCATTGGTCAACTCATGATCATCAACAGTTACTGGCGCTAATCTGGATCTCTGGGCATATTATGAAGACATTTACTGAGTAGTGACGTGAAAGAGTTTTCATTCAGTAAACTTGATTGCACAATTTTGATAAGCACTTAATGACTGGCCCGAGGGGAGTTTTGTTTTACCGAGACCCTCAATGTAACATTGAGGTCTAAGGGAAACAAAACTGTTTTGTTCGAGGACAGTCATTAATTCTTTTGTTTTACCCCCCAACTCAATACTTGAAAAACTGCGAAAAAATCGTTGCCATGATTTCAAGGAGCAGGACCTGATCACGTGCGATTCGAAAGTTGATGTTGTTGTCTTCCTGGGGCGTTAGTGAGTTTTAACTCACGGCATGGGACACGTTTTCCTCCAATCGGAAAACGTATTTGGGTTGCTCGGTGCTGTAATGGCGAGTAATTCTGTGTTTCTTTTGCCGCACAATGTTAAGTAAAGAAAGTCAATTGTAGTCAAGTTTACCTCTCCGATCGTTGCAACTGCTGTATTTTAGAGAAATTCTGTTAAATATACTTAAACTTTCAAGACCCCGGTCACAGTTTTTCCGCAGTATACGGACCTCCCATGCTGGGGGCAAATGATATATATTTCTTTTACCCTCGACAGAGAGAGCAAATGTTATGAGTTTACCCAACCTAGAACGCTGTAGTGGTCAACAAAGGTAAGCCAAAAAGCATGGTCAAAATTACATAAGTTGTGAGTTTTATTTGTATTTTATACCATTGCTAATAAAAATGGAAACATTTTATGATGCACTTAGTTTCACTGATTATAGTTTTGCTTCCGGTTTTGTTATCACTCGTATCACTTCGTAACTCAGAATATTTCATATACCACACAATTTGGTTTTCGTCAAATTATTCCATTACTCAAGCTCTTCTATCAATCACAAAATAAGATACAAGAAGCTGTTGATACATGAAGGCGCCTATTCTTGTGGGATATTTCTAGGTTTTAGCAAGGCTTTTGACACCGTAAATCACAATATTTTAATTATGAAACTAGATCACTATGTCTTCAGAGGAATTGTTAAAAAGTGGTTTTGGTCCTACCTCAATGAGCGGAAACAATTTGTGTCAATTGGCAATGCCATGTCGGACTATCTCTTTTGGAGTTCCACAAGGATCAGTACTTGGACCACTTCTTTTCTTACTCTAATATTAATGATTTTAATATTTCTTCCAATCAACTTGATTTCCATTTATTTGCTAATGACTTTAATCTTTTTTATGCTCACAAAAGTTTACCCTTCGAGCAGAGTCTAACAAAAGTTTAAAATTATTGGAAACAATTGTAAACAATGAACTGTAAGAAGTATTTAGCCGGCTTTGTGCCAATAAACTCTCTCTTAATTTTGAAAAGTCTGACGCCCACCTGAAAAATTAGTTTACTATTCAGTTAATCTGAAAATAATTAATCAAACACTAATGCATGAAAATTTTATTAAGTATTTAGGTATAATGATACACTCGCATTTAAATTGGAAATCTCCGGAAGGTATATCACAAAGAAAATTTCAAGAAATATTGGCATTTTATCTAACATTCGTCACTATGTAAATCTCAAAACTCTTACAAAGTTATATTACTCTTATATATATATCCATTTTTGATTTATGGAATTACTGCCTGAGGTAACACCTACAAATCAACTTAAACTCCAACTATCACTTTACAAAAAGATCGAGTTCTGCGAATCATGACTTTTTCTAACTACAATGATCACTCTAACCCTTTTTTCAAGACTCTTGGAATAATTAAATTTGAGGATATCATCCTACATAATGCAATATCTATGTATGATTTCAATTCTGGCACTTTGCCACCAGCCTTCCCCAAGGATTATTTCACAGCTCTCAATAAACGACACAAGTACAATTCAAGACTTGCTTGCAGGTCTTGTTATACTCTTCCTCCAATAAGGACAAATTATGGTAAATTCAGTATTAAATTTCAAGGTGCAAAAATTTGGAATACATTAAGTAAAGAAACAAAATCTCTCCACAGATTAGCTTTCAAGAAACCTCAAAACGGAAATCATACAGTCATATTGACTTTAATTTTTTATTTCGTTTTCGTCCTAATATTACTATTATTGTGTTGTAAATAACATTGTTTTTTTGTTTTTGTTGTTTTTTGTAAGAATTATTGTAATTTTTTTTTCTCTCGTCATATTGTTTATCCTCTTGCCCGGAATGTAATGTTAGGTTGTAATTTTGGCGTATAATATTTATAAATCTCTATAATACTTTTGCTATATATTTCTTATACATGACCGTAATTTTGTTTATAGTATTTCATTGATAGCTGCCTAATTTTCTTAGCCGCTATGGTTATTATAGGCAGCTAATACCTTATTTATAAGTTTCAAAACTAATGTATTACTTTTATCTTTTATTAGTTCTTTGTGGTATAAATAAATGTTGTTTTTGTTGTTCCTGATAAAAGTAATATGAAAGTCCATTGTCATTGGTCAAATCATCATCAGTTATTCTGTAATTCAGTTGGTTTAAGTTTGTTAATATTGACACCGATCTGGATCTCTGATTATTTCTCTTTGTCGGATTTGCGGAGGACATTTAGTGAGTGACACGAAAGAATTTTCATTCTGGCAATGAACTTGATCGAGGTTTGGAACCGATATGATCTCGAGATCTTCCAAGTTCCCTATTGTTTTTCTTTGCTTAAGTTTCGCACTGAATGCCATTTCCTCCTGGGGTATTTTTAGTCTAAACCGTTACAATTAGTTTATTACGCTGCTGTGAATATCGCTTGTTGCAGTTGATGGAGCTGACATGCGTCTTTCCTTTACTTCCTCAATCCGCCTCTGCCGAAAGATGTCTAAACTCATCACAGCACCGAGAGATTCTGACCTTAATAATTGGGCGTCTTTTTTCTCGCTTTGAAGTTCTTCAACATCTAGTGATGCCACAGAACAGCGACGTTGCCTTAAGTGACAGGCAGGGCGAATTACTGGCCTGTTTCTGCAAAATAACAGCTCCAATGTAGCTTCCCTTAAGCGTTGGTTTCTATACCAGTACAATAGTGGGTTGAAGAGAGAGTTTAACTGAAGTATTGTTTCTGCCCATCGTATGGTAGAAATTCGGCGGAAAAAAGGTAAACCGTCTTGAAAGAGATGAACGAAGGAAATCGGCAAAGTCGAGACCACAACGAAAACTGTTAACCAGAAAGTCGTGCGAGCAACCTTGCTTTCAAGCTTTCTTTTGACCAGAACATTCACTGGGCAGATTCGCGTTTGGTTCCAATTTCGAACTCCGAGATAAGCTTTGACATAAAAATATGGTATAAGTGATAGGGAGACAAACAAGAAAATGTTGAAAATGACATCTACAACTAGTACAATTTCATTAGGAACGCCAACAGTTTCCATTGTAACTAATAGAACAACCATTAGTACTGTCAACAGCCATGTAACTCTGGTGTACTTGTTTACACGGCCTGTTGTAACAATAGCCTTGTACTTTGTGCATTTCGCTACTGCCACATACCTCTCCCAAGCGATTAGAAGCAAATGAAAAAATGAAGCACCGCAAAGAGTATACAGTACAGAAGCACTTAGGAAAAGCATCGTACAGATAACATCTGAAACTAAAATTCTCTGGATAACTAAGGCGTCTAACGTGATAGTCAGTGGCATAGATACAGCACCCACCAAAAGATCAGCTAAGGCCACGCTAGACAGCAGGATGTTTGATTTATTTTTTAACTCTCTTCTCGTCTTAACTGCTATTATCACCAACAGGTTTAACAGAGTGGTAACGGGACAGGCAATGGTCGTGATGGCAACAATTATCTTAAAAGAAGTTGTATGATTTATGTCCCAGATGTTTTGTGATGACTCCCGGCAATGAAGCAGTGACCTGGTTTCGTTGGAGGAATTGCTGAGTGATTCTGTATTCTTGACGGTCATGATCGACACACTTCGTTTAAATGGATGATTGCAAGGAATCACTGAGTTTCTTGACTTCTCAGTCCTGGTTTGGTTCTGTGTTACTGTTTTTGCCAGAACCCCACCAGGTCCTGTATGTCGCTTACACGACCAAATAGAAAATGTGTTTGCTGATACTTTAGTGCTGTTTTACAATCTTTATGTCGAATCTTGCTTCTTGTGTGTCGTCGTAGGTTCTTTTAAAATTCTGCTTAGACTTCCTTTTAAGAGCAATGAATTTCTTGGTAGTTCTTAGCTTTTGTGTTTTTCTGTTCAAAGCTTGCACTAAGCCAGGCACCTGTTTTGAAAAAAGTGCATGGTATGCAATTAGTTTGTGAAATAGCTTATTCATTTACTTCAGCAATTTAATGTGCCCAAAACAGTTCGTTTTTAACAGTTTTCTCAAGAGATTTGTCTGCATACAGCAAATTAGTGTCATCAGCAAAGAGATAGAATGCTAATTTATAGGAAGAGTTGATTGATGTAGAACAAGAATAACAATGGGCCTAACACGGAGCCTTGGGGAACACCACATATCATGAGATCTTACTTTTTGAAGATAAATAAGTATCGACTTCAGCTGCCTGTGATCGGCCAAGGAGGTATGAAGAAAACCAGTCATTAATGATGCCCCTGTCAACTCTTGACAAACCCACGCGTGTTTGCAATAACTCCTTCCTAATCGACAATATTTTAATCAACAAAGTTGATGTCAAAATTACCAGTGGCAATATTATTTCTGACATCAGCGATCATTACTCACAGTTCTGTCTTTCATAATTTCATTACTCACAGTTCTGTCTTTCATAATTCTCTCGAGAATTCAAAAAGTTTTAGAGATTTTTCTGGTTTCTCTGAAGATACGTTTGACTTTGCATTCTACAATGTCAGGAGCCCATCACTAGGAGCCTGCAACTCCCCCATTAGTTTGAATTTATCTCGAATTCAGATCCCCATAGGGACCTCAGTAACCAATTGCAATCACAAGCACGGACTAATGATGACATGTTGACATGATGTCGACATTTTCACGTAAGGTCGTATTGTTTTGTCCTCATCGAAGCGTGCTCGTGTAGACTGGAACTGGCCTATTTCGCGGGAAAAATATCTAAAAATAGACTGGTCTGTAAAAATGCCGTTGCATTGGCTTATTATGGGAGTTGCAGGCTCCTAGTAATGGGCTCCTGACAATGTACTTGCTAATCAAATCAAACATGGCGACTCATGATCAATAATTTGATTTTGATAAAGCTTATTCCCACTTTTGACTCTTTAAATGTAGTTGTAAACAAACACGCTCCCTTAAAAACAGTCTCGAATCGTATGTGCAAGCCCTGAATAACAAGTGGCTTGAAAAAATCAATCAAGGTTAAACATTTCCTTCTTCAATCAGGTAACCTTGTAAAGTACAAATTTTATAGGAACAACCAAAGGAAAAAATCTTAAGTTGTATAAAACTAATTAAATCAATCAATAAAAAATGCAACAAAAAGAAACTTAATTATAAAAGCATTAAAAAGACACTTCTTATAAATTAGCAAACTTGCTGAATTTCTTGCAGTTCTCTCTAACTCATTAAAGTGCCCCTGTGACAAAAAATAAATTAATTTTTTCCTTTGGATTTCAAAACTATGTTAATTAAACACTAAGTGACCCAAGTTTTAATCCTTGATTTAAAAAAGGCACCTGTTTATTTTAAGTGGAACTTTCCTATTTAATGATCCGCCATTACTAAATTTAAGTTCTTGAGAGAGCTGGATCGAGGAGAAAATGACGTCAAAGGCTCACTAGTTTAAGAATGCGATGCGTGTGTACGCTGCAGAATTAATATGCAGCACGGGAGTTTTGGGCTTTCACACTTTTAAACTCGCACTTTGCATACATAATAAGCTGCGTTCACACGCTGAAATTTTAAGCTTGTGAGCCTTTGACGTCACTTTTCCCGGATCCAACCCTCTGAGGTCAAATCGGACAGGTTTGAACGTGAGTGATGGCGGATGGTGAAATCCAAAACTTACACTCAAAGTAAACGGCCTTTGGATAAAAATAAAAGGTCAGAGTTTTGCCAGTCAAGTGTTGAGCAGACACACTTTAAGAATCTCAAGAAAAAAAGGAAGTGGAAGGGGCACTTTAAAGTCTTAGAAACAGTGGTACGGCGAACGATGCTCACAGTTAGCCAAGAAATTAGGCAGTTTGGCTTCAGTTTTCATTTTAAATCCAAACATCCAGAACACCAACCTTTACTTTAAAAAAAAGCGTTGTCAAAACTCTTAAACTCTGCACGTAAATATTTGAATTTTCAAGGCAATTGTTTCATTTCGCTAGATTGCCAATGTGAAGTGGTCAATTTCCTTCCTTCGCAATTGCTTTCATTTAGCGACGATTTTATTAAACATGCATATTATTGTTAGTTGTAGTTTTAGCGCTACTTTGAAGCACAAATTGAAGCAATTAACCGCAGCATATCGAGCATTGAAAGGTCGGCACACACGAGAGACCACTGCGACTGGTCCTTCCAACAAGTCACAGGCACAAGTCCCATGCATCTAATGCATCATCCCTTCGGAAACTTTTAACTAAGTTAAACGTTTCCGGGTGTCAATGCAGTAATTTCCTTTGACTTAATTAATTTTTTTATAGATAGACGTTATTCCTGGTTTAACTAGTAAGACTTTAACAACATTAGCTTTCTTTGTATTCTTTGTATTTATTCATACATATATAGCACTATAATTTTATATTGTCTAACATGATCCCCCTGGCTCGGGGGATTGGGAGACCACCCCCTGTGTAATATTGACATTAAATAAATTATCTTACCTTATCTTATCTTATCTTATCTTATCTTATCTTATCTTATCTTATCTT
>CM042756.1:20638427-20651479 GCA_022496165.2 Catalaphyllia jardinei
CGTGAAGTGGGCCGCGGGTGGTGGGCTGCTGGGTGACAGGCCTGCTCTTAGCAAAACCTGACTGGCTTGAATTATTTTTTACTCAGAACAACAATTGTCTTTTTCTCAATTTACAATTATGATACATATTGATTCACTAGTACGAGTCCACTTGCTTTCTTTCTTGTAAGCAGCTATGAAAGATTTTTTAGTTGTATAATCTAATTGGACAGTAATTAAAATTATATATCAAAAAATGCCATTTCTACATTGTATGCAAACACATGCGTTACTATCTACAGAACACAAACCTAAATGTCTCACATGTGCTTACCTGCTTGTAAAAGAGAAAACATGAAAACCAGGAGGAGGACTCCTGCAAGTAGCTGATGCTTCTCAACCTTTCCCATGAAGAATCACTATGACTGAAAAACAATATTAATAAAAAAACACCAACAAAAGCAAAAAGGTGTTGCTTTTAATTAACAAATATTGTTCAGATCTGAAAAGTAATGTACATGTAAAGTAACCAGGTGAGTCTGATAGAACTATTATGCAAAGTCTCTCAATAATTCATGCCCACCAGGCAAAAATGTTTTATCCCCCGCCCCCACATAAGCACACAGTTCAATATTTGGAGTAATTCTGATGGCCAAGGGACAATTAAAAGATCCTGATATCACTGTATTAGTCAACATTGCAGGCGTAGACATATATATCATTTTACATCTCTGGGTCAAAGTATTATGTGACTGCAATATATAGACTGTAGGACATTGTTTACTGAATACACCAAAACAAACTTGCATACAAAATGTGGAGTGTTTTCGGCAAAGTCACTAACAAATAGCCAAGTATGTTTAGTTCTAAAGAACTGTGAAAAAAGAAAAAACAGTGACTCTTCTGCCAAGTTCAGACAGCTCATAAACTTCGAATTTCAAATGTCTAGCTTGTCAAACTAAAGTAGTCAAATCCAATACAGTGATCAATGTTGATGACTCTACTAAATAGTCCAAGCAAAGTGCTAATAAATTAGGATTAACCCTTCTGCGCAACATATGGGTCTCCATACTGTACTTCTGCATGTCCCATGATCCCAGAAGTTCGAAACACTACAAATCATGCCAGCTGAAAATGAAATGAATGCAACTTGGATCACAGATCAGTTACCATTCATCACTACTTGTTGGCCATTAAATCTGTCGGACTCTCTGTGCTCATAAATTTAAACTAACTTTACTACGCCATAAAAGGTGTACAGAGGGTGATCGCAATGGATGCCAGGAAGGGTCTCTTCACCCTATGCGCGGGAAAAGGAGGCACTCGATGCAAAACACATTAAAGTACAATTTTTTTAAAGTCTAAAATCAGTTCTCACTTTCCAAACCTTGACGACGGCAAAGCTTCGCAAATGGGTCTCAACTCACAAGGGTTTTCTTTTCTTGAGCAGGAACTGTACTGCTGTTAGACTTTGCTGTCTGGAACAATCTGATTCCGACAACTCAATTGTGTCTTTGTTTGGAAATCAGACTTACGTACGTACTTACGTATTTCTCTTTGTTCCTAGTGGAACAGAGGTCCTCAACTAGAATGCACCACTTAACCCTATTTTGTGCAGTGCCCTTTGTCTCATTCCAAGTGAGATGTTTCCTCTCCAACTGTGCCATTCTCGTACATTACCGGGTGTGCTGGGGTATCCCTTTCTTTCGCTTTCCCTGTGAGTTCCACTGCAGTGCCCTCTTGACTACATGTTCATCTGGGCTCCTCAACATGTCGTCGATCCATGCCCAAACTCTTTGTCTTATCTCTCGCTTCATGGGTCGCTGCCCTGTTTGTCTCCAAAGCTCCTCATTGCCACCAAATTCGCAAGATGTTATGCTCCTCAGGCTCTGATTGATGAACACTTGCAACTTCTGTTCCAGTCTCTTAGTCAGCCTCCAAGTTTCAGAACCATACAAGAGCACTGCCTTCACATTTGACCTTGGTTGTTAGTGCTGTGGATCTCAGAATCGCAAATGCCTGCCTTGCCTTTCCAATTCGTGCCTGAATGTCCTCGTCAGTGCCTCCCTTCTTGTTTACAATGCTCCCAAGGTATATGAACTCATCCACTTCTTCAATCCGCCCCCTGCAACCGTCACACCATTGCCACGTTTGGTGCCAGCATCAACTTTGCCTTGGTGACATTGATCTTCAGGCCTACCTTTGCACCTTGTACCTCCAGGGCCCGTGACTTATCCCTCGTATCCTGTATTCTGTGCGACAGTAGGGCCAGATAATCGGCAAAGTCAAAGTTTTCTAAGGATGTCATAAAGGTCCACTGAATACCTCTCTTCCTGTCAAAGGCTCTCCTCGTCACCCAATCCAGGGCAACCAGAAACAGTAGGGGAGATAGCAGCCAGCCTTGTCTTACCCCAGTCCCTCATATTCAATAGTTGGGTCCTCTGTCTATTGTGTACCACCTATGCAGAGAAAACCTTCATAGAGAGTTCTGATGATATTGACCACCCTATCGGGCATCCCGTAGTGCCCCAAACCTTCACAAAACCTCTCTGCTGATACTATCAAAGGCCTTTTCGAAATCTAAGTTGATATACAAAGAGGACTGCCACTCGATACTCTCTGATCTGCTCCATAATTGATACGTACAACTTTGGCCAGCTCAGAAGCCTGCCAGTTCCACTCTCAGTTTTTCATCCAGTGCGATCTTGATGCGCTCTAGGATCACTCTGCAAAACACCTTACTTGCCATGTTCAGCAACATGATTCCATGCTAGTTTTTACAGTAGCTAAGATCACCTTTCTTGGGCAACTTGATTAGCTGACCCGTCTTCCCCTCCTCTGGTATCTTCTCCTTACGCCATATCCAGTCGCAGAGGTCCAAAAGAACCTTCTCTGGCGTATCCCCTCCCCCTATAATTGCCTCTGGTGGTGTATTGTCACATCCTACAGCCTTCCGCTTTTAACTGCTACGTGTGAAGTGACCTGTTCTCATTCATCATGCACCTGCTCAAAACCATCCGTAGCTGGTCATAGAAATCGTCCTTCACCTCCTCTGCTGCCTCATTAGTTGGGGCATAGCATTGCAAGATGGTGACCTGCTGCCAAGTTGAGTTGAACCTGGCTCTGATTATCCTCTCAGACACCAGCTCCCATTCCAGCAGGCCTTGTGCAGCTACTTTAGACAGAATGAAGCCAACCCTTCTCTCATGATTTTCACCTTCATCCACTGCTGGGTACAGCACAGTTTCTTCGTACATAGCTTATCCTCAACCTCCCACAAGAGTTCCATCTCATCTCACTTACTCCCAGAATATCTCTGCATACTTTTAATTGCTTCTTCAAAACACATTGAAGACTTCTGGGTTTATCAAGGCTTTATGATCCCTCTCAAACACCAGGCAGGCATTCAATGTACTCCAAAAGAACACTTAAAATATTAGCTGAAAGAGCTCTAAAGCATCACATCTCCGTTCTGTTTGACGTTATTTCATTTGATGTTTGATCGATTTCATGTGTTGTATTTTACCTCATAATAACTGATGTAATTATTAATTTTGTTTCCCACATTCCTGCTCTATTTGCTATTTTGCTTTGACTTAAAATCTTCTGGTAGTGAAGATCTGCCGAGTCCTTGCCTAAAGCCCAACCACCCAAGTCCCGCACTTGGCCTAGGCCGGCTAAATTTCTCATATTACAGGGTTCTTCACGAGAGACTGGATCCTTCTGAGGCTTCTAAGGGTCACATACAAAAATTTGAAATAACAATTAACATATTAATTATCTGACCACAATTTTGAAATCTGACTATGTGAGTTAGAATGTTTTGCCGCAGTGGCTGCTACGTCGGGTTTATTTCACTTCTATGGTGCTTTTCAAGGACATCTAGCCATTTTAATAAGTCCATTGGATAATATATCAGTTAAAGTTAATTTAAGTCAAGGATTGTGTCAAGCTTGCCTCTCATAAGCTTGTAAATCAGTATCATGAATTTATGATAAGTTTTAACAAAGGTGTGGGAATGGCAAAGTGAGTCAAGTGAAATATTCATGTTGAGCTTGAGGTTGTTTTTCTTGGGTTAAGTCTGCTTTGAGTATTTGGTGAAGATGTTTTATATCTACATAACTAAACTGTATACGATGCTATCTTGCTTTTTCAAGTATTGATATATTTTTGTTTTTCACTCAATATTCTTTAAGATATTTGTCTTTGAAACCATATATTTCATCCATCAAAGTGTTGTTATTGTTGCAAAGAGTAAGGCTTTCGCTCAGAAATAATCTCTTTGTCCTAGCAAGGCAAATAATGGCCATCGTCCTTTAAGCAAAGCCATTTAGCTGTGAGAAACTAAGTAAAAGAGATTTTAAACTCCTTAGCCCATGTTTCCAACATCTTCCCAGACAAACTCTCCCCAGACCTTTTCAGTCAAGGCAGCCATAGTAGCAACAGCCGTAATGATTTGCTTAAACTCCCTAGAAAAAAATTAAGCACCCCCTCAAAAATCCCCCGGCCATCTTCTTCTAAATTTGAAATAAGCACCTTGGGTGTTAATTTGAGGATTTATAGTATTCAAATTATATTTACTCCCTACCAAATAGTCATTGTCTAGTTAAACAGCATCCATCCCACCATCAAATTCACCAGTGAACGTTCAACCGCTTCTATTCCCTTCTTAGACGTCAAAATCTTTCTTCGAAAATGGAAAAATAGAACCTGACCTATAATGCAAACCCACTGATAAACACCAATACTTACTACACTCTTCAAGTCATCCGTATCACACGAAAATATCAATCCCCTACAGCCTTTCTCTCCGTTTACGACGTATTTGTTCAAAAGATGACTTCTTCGATACCAGATCAACTGAACTAGAACGAAACGAGGATACAAAAACAATTTCGTGAAAAGCCAGATCTCCAGAGCAAAATCAATCCCCAGAAACGAAACCTTAAAAGAAAACATTCCTGAAATCAAAAAACCTCACAGAGTACCATTCATCACCACCTATAATCCAGCCTTACCTAACATTCACAAAGTACTGCGCCAGAAACAACCCATTCTCATTTCTACACAAAGTTTGCATGAAATTTTTAAAGAAACACCGGTTGTAGCTTACCGACGTTCACCAAATCTTCGTGACTTATTGGTTCGCGCGAAACTTCAGAACCCAGCAACCGCCACTCAATCCAACCTTTCTTTTGGAACTTCCCGCTGCAACGCCAAACATAGATGTCTTACTTGCCCACACATTAATAATAAAAGAACAAACTACACATTTACCAACACTGGGAGAGTACGAGAAATCAAACAGCAAATGACGTGTAAATCTATGAACCTGGTTCATATGATAGAATGCAAACGATGTAAGAAACAATACATAGGAGAAACTAAACGTACACTTAGAGAACGATTCACAAAACACAGACAAGCTACGAACAATTCAAGTCACGCTAACGCTTCAGCAGCAGTACCAACACATTTTAACTTACCTGAACACTCTATCGAACACATGACACTCACTCCACTCGAGCTTCAACCAACACCTAATATCTAACGCAGGAAAGCAAGGGAGGCCTATCTGATACACAGAGGCCAAACGCTAGAACCGAATGGAATGAACCGCCCAAATGAACGTTGACTGTTTATCTTGTTTTCAGTGTTGTATACATTTATCTACATTTGTAACCTTATATATCACTGTCCATGTTACTTTTATTAGTTATACATTAACTGCCATTGTTTATCATCTAAATTCAAATTTTAGAGCCATTATTTTTCTTGTATCAAGTACTGGCCCTGAAGAAGACTAGCTCTGCTAGTTGAAATATTGGCCAATAAAATTTTTCCCTTCTGCCGTGGTACCAGCCTTGCAATCAATTTAGTCATTTTGTGCTAACGTTTGTGTAAAGAGCTTGTGTGTGCAGATTATTAAAAGCTGTCATCTTTCTTACTTTCCATGTAATTCTACCAAATGCAGTCAAATATACTGTACATGTGTAATAACTTAATGGATACAATCGTTCCTCAAATAAAGCAAAATAGAAGTCTTAGAAGTCTTAACCATTACTCTGTAAGAGTGCCAACTGGCATACACGCATAACTTTGTGAATATTTAATAGATTTCTTTGAAATTTTTTCACGAAAATTGTCTTGTGAAAATTGGCTCATTTCAGTCAGAAAATTATGACCCCCTCAGCCCCACAAGTTTTCAGTTCTTTTTTTTTTGCGATGCAAATTTATGGAATGCAAGACTTGTTTCACAGGAAGCTATACACTAAGAGCTGCTAAATAAGCTATAGCTTAGGGTTTTCCCAATATAGTAGAAGGTTAACACATTTTTTAAGTCGTTGATTTTTGCATTTTAAAGCAATTTCTCTCACAATGACTACTGCTTCATAGCTGCTGATGTCAATTCGTACATAAGCAAAAGTGTCAAAAGCCGTCTAACCAGGGAAAAAAGAATCCCTTACTAATTTGGGGACACCAATTATGGGAGAATATACAAACTAAAAACTATATACTGTAGAAGGTAAAATATCTATAGTTATCTAATTGCGAGATTTATAGTAAAAATATACAGAAGTCAAAATGAACAAAGGCTACAGCCTCCGCAGCCATCATCTAAAAGTTCACTTATATTGAGTTGGCGTATCTTGCTTTTAAACGACATTAGGGTTGTGACGTCTCTGATGCTCTTAGGTAGTTTTGTCCATAGCTTAGGCCCTAGATATCTAATAGAGTGCTTGCCGTAGGTGACTGTCTCATACTTAGGTATAGAGAAATCTGTTTGCCTCAGATTGTTTAAATGGTGTAAATTATTGTGCACAGGGAGATTGTTCTTATTTGCCGATTTGGGAAAAACTGTCTTCTCGCCTTAATTAGGGGATAAAGGGAGGACGAGCAGGATTATGAGCATGGACGTACGCAGATAGCTAGATTACATGTACTCTTTGTCAATTTGGTTTTGACAGTGTGACAAAAGAAAAATCCCATTCTGGTGAAATTCTGAAGTAAATAACTATTGTCCAGACTATGCTGCATGAGACATTTTAAAAATAATATTTGTGCTACTGGTGTCTGTGTGATTACCTGTTTCTGTTTAGTATTATTCTGGTCATAAAGTAGTTCAGTCTTAAACTGTAGTGGTAGCACCGATCAAGTGCTGCAAGAAAAACGTCCCATTATCTGAAGATATTAAAATTCCCAACATTAAGCACGCATGCATTTAAATTGTCAAGTGTTTTTCAAATGTTATAATTTAAACAGCCAATTAGAGATAATGTTTCGCCAAAAATAACAGAAAGCTTCACACAAGCTGGTTCTTTTTTCATTGAATTATTAACAAACACTTTACCCTTTAAAGTTATCAATTCAAGAAAACTATTACATGAATTTGAACCAACTGGAACCAAATTGTGCATATTTTAATTTTCAGCTCTATAATTTTAATTTTAACTCAAAGCTCGACTTGAAGGCCTTATAATATATTATTTCATTGCTTAACTTTGCACTTTGTCATGACCATAAAAAATTCACATACAAACACACACCCCATTGGAAATTCCAAGTGGTGGAGAAAAAGTTTCAAACCCATTTTTTTAAAAGGATCATTCATTAATAAGAGGTTGATGGGGACAAAGATGTTGGAAAAAATTAAATACAGGAGAGCCTTAAACAAAACACTGCTCTAAGGAGGAGAGCTAAAACTACATGTATTTGGGTGGATATAAGAAAAAAAGAAAGGGGATCTTGAATTTTTTTTTTTTTAATAATCATCTCTCATCATTTCAAAACTAAATTACAAATTATTATCAACATAAATAATACATTGAGGAAATTCTAAATAATCTTAAAGCCACCATAATCTTGTTTTGCAGGTGTAGATTAAGTTTTCACTCCTAAAGTATATGATTCTTAAACAATAACTTGTCTAGTGATTAAATAATTAACTTATGCAAGCTTATAGAACAAAACTTGAGGCAAACGCACTCCCAGGGTAAATTTCCGCCGCTCTCTCACCTCCAGTCTACGTTCCTCCCCGAGAAGAATGCCTGGATGCATAAGTGGTAGAGCATGTCTGTGACATATACACTTATAATTTAATTCATAAGGCGCTCCTGGTCTCATGAAATGTCATCTGATTACAACCTGGACAGGCCCGCATGGAGCCCACAGTTCGAACATTTGTAGATTTTCTGTTCTCTTTCCTAAGATTTTGTCCTCCCAACATATTTTGTTTCACATTACTGCTACAGAAAGACTATTTGCAAAGATAAGTACTGTGTTCTAAGGAAGCAGTCCCGTTCGACTGTGGTGTAGCAAACTGGTCATATCAGAGATCACATGTCGGTCTGCATAGTTTCTGCCGTTAAATTTACACACCATAATCCAGCATGTACGTTTTGCTAGTTGGGTTTAACCGTGTTTAACTGCTCTTTTAAAAATTTCATTTTGCCTACTTTTGCCAGACACTGAAAGGAAATTCAATATGTATGTATGAAGACGGAAATTCAAGAAGTATAACCTTTCGCCTGAAACTCCATTAAGGTTAGGAATTCCACCTTCCCTTGAAATCTGATAACTTAAAAGGTCTTCCTTGAAAGTCAGTCAACTCGAAAAGCTTTAAACTGTTCCTAATTTATAATTTGTTACCTTAAAAGACATCCAGACGTATTTTAACAAGAGCTTTGTTTCTTTAGTCGCAACGGGCAGGGATTTTCGTTATCCAACATTTTAAATCTCCTTTTGCTTCCAGCTACTGATGTATATATCTTGTCACTTTGGACATTTCAAATTACTAACTGAAAACTTTGGTTCCCCTTATAGCCTGAGCTTTTATTCATTATCCCAATGTGTTTGTTTTGAAAGCCAAGATCTATTTATCCCATGTGATTAGACTATTTGTTGAACGTTATCTAGAATCAGATTCTTATCAGTCAAGTAGCTAAGAAAACAATTAAAAATCCGTTATGTTAGACTTAACCTTGCTTTGTCTAGCGGATGTTTGTTTTGCTATTTCGAATAGTTGAACTGAGGGAAAGCACTTTTGTACTTTTTTTTCTTTTCCCTCTTTCATTGATCTGAACGCGGTAAAGCAGGTTCGAAAAAATAAGCTAGCTCAGAATCTAGAGAGGAATTCTGCCTCTCGATCTGATGTTGCGCGATCATTGTTTACTAGTCTTGGTGTGTACGGAATTTACGAACCGATTTTCCCCTGGAATGGATGGACGGGCATCTTTTGGTTAGATATCAAGAACATCAAAAAAGTAAGTTTAAGACTGCAGATCGAAACTCCACAGAAAATGCACTTTCACGAAAGCTCGTTATAAACTCCACCTTCATTTGAAATCTAATAGGTCACATGGACGTAGCCAGGATTTTTCAAAGGGAGGGGGTCACACTGAGTCATACAGAGGGTACTCGCCAGATTGTCACCTGGATATTGTAGGTTGTTTAATAATAAAAAGGCTTACAAAGGAGGGGGATCACGGGCACCCCAGGACCCCCCTGGCTACGCCCTTGGGTCAATGTGCTTGGTGGTGGTCAAATTGTGTCCTTTATGGCAACACAAGGCCTGAAATGAGGGCAATGCCAATGAAGCACTATGGAACAGTGTATCACCAGTTATAACGAGTTATCCATTCATTCAAAGAGCGAGATTCTGTGAGAGATCACCTGACATAACTGAACTTTAAAAGAGGTATATTTCTCCCACTTTGTTTTAGCGGTGTGTTAGAGACTTGTCAGTCCACAAATGTCGTATTAGCTCAGGCCGCCAAGGTCGTTCCGCTATCCAAACACCTCGAATTTTATCGAAAATACTCTGCTACACGTCGTATTTTCAACTCTCTTTTTGACGTTTGGAAATCCCCAAGAAACACAGTGACTATTTCTCGT
Source organism: Catalaphyllia jardinei (assembly GCA_022496165.2). NCBI lineage: Eukaryota > Metazoa > Cnidaria > Anthozoa > Scleractinia > Caryophylliidae > Catalaphyllia > Catalaphyllia jardinei. The sequence continues at coordinate 20,648,301 of CM042756.1, forward strand.
GTTTGATATATTACTTATTAGACTTAGCAGATCTCGTCAATACTTCAACAAGATTATAAACCATCTTTTATCATAATTGTCAATCTACTGCTTAAATTAAAAATCATTTAGATCAAAAACTAAAACGTACTATTAAAAATCAGAGTCATATTCACAGCCACAACATTTACACGCTGAGCACATCTCGAAAAGGCCAAGAAAAATTATAATAACATTTTTGGCGATGAATATAGAAGCATCTTTACCATATTTCAAATACAGAGCCAAGCGAAGCCCAAGAAATACACAATTGACAACGAGGACCTGAATCGTGGTTCGGGAAATCATCGTCAATTTGCGGTATTTCCAATCATCAAACCCACCTAGCTTGACCTCTGCCAGTTGCAACGGGGACAGCAGAAAGCTGATACAAACAAAAGCAAGTATGGCTTTTTCAAAACTGTCAGAAATGTCATTGTTGACTTCACTTTCTTCGATGATAACGTCCAACATTTCCACTCCGTCGAAGAGATCCAGCGCTATCCGCAACGACAACATCCAAATCAGCTCTCTATAAGCAATTGAATCTGTTCCCGTGCTCAATAACAGCAGCAGAATGAACGGAGACAGACAAAGTGTCATCTTTAAAACGTTTGGACCGAAGAACTTTTCTTTGTCGAGTTTCTCCTCGATCGGCTCAGATCCACCAAAGATTACACCGATGAGGATCACGAAGGCGATGACATAAAGGAACCAAACAGCAAATAACCACTGCAGCCTTTTTTCCTCGCACATGATATAAACCCGGAGTAGAAGAGCTGGAGCAAATAAGATACACAATCCGTAAAAGCCATCATCGTGTTTATATTCTGCAGGATATGAAGCCAGTGAATACGACTGAAGGCCAACCAGGCCGAAGAATACAAACTGTCCAATCCAAACGAGACATAAAGCCATGATTTCACTCTACTGCAAAGCGTGTGACTGTTTCTCGAAGGCACTGAAGTTTCTAATATTAAAGTCTTTATGTCAAGCTTAAAGCACGATCTTTCTAAGAAAACGAACAGTAGTGCGAATAAAGGTCATTGAGCTATTTTCCGAGAAACACTCAACAATACTCGTAAAAACGTAATTCTTTGCTCATGACGTCATATCTTTTCTCGATCTTTCTAGGAAATAGCTTAGCCATGACCTTAATGGCATTAAAATGATTAAATCCACTTTTTCTGTTCAATTTATTGCAACCAATCGTAAAAGTTGAGTCAAGGCGAACCTGATAACCTAACGAACAGAGATTTTTTCCACGACTCGTGCTTTGGAAGTGACTTTTGTTCAATATCAATTGAAATATCTGACAAAATACTTGGAATAAATTTGAAAAACAGGTTGACAAAGTAGAAGTTTCAACAGCCACTCCCTGAGTATTTCCGAGTTGTAACAAGAGAACATTTTAATCCTTTGCATACCTCAGTTTTAGACAAGAACTGTGTGACACTCTGGGAAACAAAACGACAATTTCTACGAGAAACCTGTTCATCTTTTAATGGCATCATATTAGAATCAGGCATTAAATTAGAATCAGGGAAATTTTGGGTAGTTTTTTCCGCCTTTTATCGGACCAAGCTAATTTACCAATTAAAATTTGCAGACTGCAAACCACAGACTAGAAACAACAGTTTTAACTAATATACCCGTAAAGTTGGTGACGTGAGTGCTATACTAGTACAAGTTAACCTGTGTGATATTCAGGCTACTCGGAGAGCTAGTTAGGCCTAAATGCACTCGACAGTCTGCATCCTGCAAATTCCATAGCTGTATCAAGTGCAACAAGACGAAAATAATAACACAGCACAAAAAGGCAAATCGAGGAAAATTGACAAACACGAAGTTTATTCCTGCACTAAAACTTTGTTTCAGTCTTAACACTCAATTTAATTTAATAAGTTTAACATGACCATATTTCTGTAATATATTACTCATTTTTACATCACTTTCTAGAAAACACATCCAGCAAATGAAATCTGAAGGAAACTTATATTTAAAATTATAATTTACACGGTACAACACTTCTGTTTTATTCCACACTCAGTTTGTTAGCATGCCATTCGATCGATGTTCCGGCACTAGTCTTGCTACACAATTAAATGTAAACTATACTTTTCGATAATTGAAAGGAACACAGTTCAGCACTGAAGAGGTCCCTTGCGACGCTTCTTTTTGCCTTACAAGTGTAAATTTAAAACATAAAAACCTGATTAAAAATAGCACAACATAAGAAAGAAACAACCTGAGAAAGCACCCAGCATACAAAAGCTAAAGGAAAATCAGAACGCTCAAAATTACACCTCACTGCACGGGAACAAAGGAGAGTTGCACCAGCGTTCATTGAAACGAAATACACAAAATGTTTGCCTTTTTTATGTTCAACAACAATTTAAATATCCTTGTCAATATTCAAGAAACACAATTCAAAACAATTTACTGGAGAGGTCCCTAAGCGGAGAAAACTGTTATTACTTAAACTGAAAAGGTAAACTTCATGGACTCAGCATTTCAGACGGATCCATCATCTTGAAGCAAACTGCATGAAACAAGCTGTAGCCAAAATCGAACGTTTCTTACGGTTTTCAAATACCGCTGTTAGAGAATAAACTCTGATTTTCTATCAGTTCTTGATGTTAGATCAAACTGCTCCGTGCGATTGCTTACAAGGTCTTTGCAGATTAAAAGATTTTGAAAGCGCAAATTAGCCGAGGTAAAATGCACGCGGACACTTGAAATTTATTGTGAATAAATCATTGAGACTCAGCAGCGTACTAAAGCCAAAGTTTTACTATTATCTAACAGTCCAAGAGTAAAGAAACACCATGAATAATTTTGAAGGTAAGACGCTAGTTGGATTTAGGATTGCCGATAGTAATATATCTCCAACGCAGATAAAAATATTGCGATGCCATTTTTTGCTATGAAGATAGACTCATCTTTCTTGTACTCTATGAAGATCACTAGTCGAATTACCAAGAAGACGAAATTCACGAAGACCATCTGAATGACATTGCGAATAATGGCGCACTTCTTGCGAATTTGGCAGCTTCCGTTCTCGAGTTGATTTTCCGCCATTTGTAACAAAGACAAAAGAAAGCTAAAGCATGCCACGGCTATCATCGCTATTCCAAATCCTTTCTTGAGTCCATAGTTGT
>CM042756.1:20651579-20666025 GCA_022496165.2 Catalaphyllia jardinei
TTAAATTGGAAAATTTACTGCGAGAATCATACTTCACTTGCAAGCTGATTTCAAGCTAGTATTTTGAGTCACAGGAGTTGGCTTGTCAAGTGTTTGAATAAACTGCGTACCAAGCGTTTCCGTGAAGCAAAGAGCGAAGAAACGGGGGTTTCGGCGTTTTGCCCGCGCGACGCCCCATTTATCGCGCGGGCAAAACGCTGAAAGCCCCGTTTCTTCTTCGCTCTTTGCTCCACGGAAACGCTTACTACGCAGGCTAGTGTTTGAAATGCCCCATATTGGCCGAAAGACGTCCATGGTAATCTATCTTCCTAAAGAAATCAATGGTCTTGCTGAATGGGAAGAACAAATGACCAATGACTACCTGGAGAAGCCTTTTTCCTTGCTTGATTCGCCAATGAGAAAGGTTGAAGTGCTCTTGCCTAAATTTAAGCTGACTCAGTAGTTCGATCTCAGTGACATCTTGTCAAAAATGGGAGATGAAGAGATGTTCATTCCTGGTAAAGCCAACCTCTCTGGTATCACAGCTGAGCCGTTGTTTGTCTCCAAGGTGGCACAGAAACCATTTTCAAGGCGAATGAAGAAGGAATGGAAGCAGGAGCAGTTGCTGTGGAATATTTGGATAAACGTGTCACGGAATCGCAGTGGATATTCAAGGCTGACCATCCCTTCCTGTTTGTTATTCGGCGCAACGACTCTTGCTCCATAATTCATGGGTCGTCTCATGAAGCCAGTATTGTAATATTTCATTGCTTCTCTTAAACTTTCAGAACCCCCAATGTTTATGTGAGTCTTGTTCTAAATGTGACTTTGATTCCTCAGTTTTGCATTGAGCATCCCTACTGCGCACGATTTTCGGGTCATAAGCGCGCGCAAATGAGCACGTGCAAGTACTCGACGTAAGAGATCTCTCCCAAGCTAAGCTCAACAGCGAAATAAATCCTCTTTTTCTCTTAAACAAGCACCGCAAGGTACCTTCTTTATTGCATTAAATTAGTCTATAATTAATTGCCTTTCCACCAAATGAGTAATAGAAAATTTTAACGTTGGGTAAAAAAGAGTACTTCCAAAAATATTTACTTACCCTTTCACTGGTGACCCGATTCTAACCACCCCTATTCAATTTTAGAACTACCCAAATCGCCGAGATCAGTACCCTATATCCAGGGATTTTACGTAACATGGTATTTGATTTAGCATATAATAAAGCAAAGACCTTCATTGATGTAAAAACGCTCTAGTCCTCTAAAGGTCTCTCGCAACTAAAAATATTTCTCGTCCAAAACAAGGCGCAACACTGCGACAACGGCCCAGAGTGATGTTACAGCAGCGCTAACGGACTCGCGTGAGTAGACTACTTATTATCTAAACACACTAACAAATATAGCCTGCGTTGCAGGCATAAACAGGGAAGGGGTAGAGATCATATGGCAAAAACCGCGAGCAAGAAGGTTACGGAACAGCACCCTATCCCGATAAAGAAGCCTGTTTCTAAGAAACAGCCCAGTTTAATTTCCCCAACCCGTAGAATTAAAAAGAAAAGCAAAAAGGACGCTACGCACACACAAGTACGCAGTGCGGACCTATTTTTTAAACGGAATCGAGTTCCAAAACAAAATAAAGTGCTAAAAACAGTTTATTTCACTGCAAACAGAATAAAATATACAGGCACAATGAACAAGTTGCATTAAGTGGGAGTCATGTAATGTAGGTTCATTTTGTTTGAGATGACAGTTAGTTTGGCCTGCACCCTCATGAACTAAATGCTTGCAGATTCTCTTGCCATAATCAACTAGACGTAATGCAAGCCTAAAATCAGAACCGGTTTCAAAACAAATGTTTTGTTAATCGGAACCTATTTTCACCCACACATCCACTTTTCCCAGTCCCTTAGCCTCCTAGTTAGATACTGTGTCAGACCTGACGCACATTCCTCCAACGGAAACATTGTGCGACTGCATAAGAGGTTACTGATTACTTTTTAAAAATTATTCACTTCTTAACTTATGAAAATTGTTCTCGCATCCCTGTTGGTGAATGAACTCAAATTCCGTCTTCAAATACCCCTTATAAAAATAAATCCCAATTAACATGTGCCTGCAAAAAGAAACGTCATCGCTTCTGCATGCATTGCGTGCCCTTTATTATAATTTGCTAAATACCTGATATCGCTTCTGGCATTTTAAGGCTACCGCACACTAGCCGATTTTTTGTCGGCCGACAAAAAATCTTCACTTGTTGGCCACCTGAACTTGCAGTTGGCTGAGCCAAATTTTCCAAAGTCCTAATTCGTCGAGAGCCTAATTGATGAATGGTATACCCTCCAACCCAAAGTGTTTTTCTTTGCGAGATGGCTGACTATAACATAACAATATGGCTACATTAGCATGCACATTAGAAGAAAAACATATAATCCGCTGAAACTCCAATATGAAAAAGTCTGAGATGCTTCTCGGAAAATTAAACCCATAAAGGAGACAATAGGGAGCTTAAGCAACGACGACGGCGACGCCGTGTACGACGCCAAGTAAAAAATGAATTTATATTTTATCAAAGAAATTCGCGATTGTGTAGATCTTTTAGGTTCGTCAATGGCTCTAAAATTGTGCTTAAGCTAAATATGCCACGAGGGCGTTCAATTCCAAATGGAAATACGAAAAATTAGCCGTCGTCGTCCACGTTCTGTAGACGACGCAGAACGTGGTCATTTCACGTTCGTGTTTTGCACAGGACGACAAAGAAATGTACAAAGATTTATAACGCACGTGCACAGCTATTGTTCTGCTCATTAAACCTTTTGTTTAGTGCCGTTCTCGTTGCCGTCGTCGTCGTGGTTTGCTTAAGCTCCCTAATTCTGGGCTTGACGGCGGCTTTATTTCACTCCTAATCAAAAGATATCACTTAAAACAGAAATGACAACGAATTTTTTTTATCTTTCCTTGAAGCGCACCTTAAAAGATACTTTGAAGACTAAAAACAGGGGCGCTTCGTCCTGAGCTTTCCAAGTGGGACCAAAGACTGTGATTAACACCACTAAGCATGCAAGACGAACGTCTCTGATCTCTTAACATGGATGTCTAACCCCGGATTAGAACTACCGATACCGCTAACGAATATAGGTTAGCAATATACCCAGTTTGAAACTGCTTTTCTTCATTTTGATCAACAGTTTTGGGAAGCGGATATCCATAAACGAACTGAACTTATGAAGCCGTTAGTACAGAAAGAAGAAAATGAAACCAAGAAGACCCGGCTAATGTAATTTTTGACCATTCAGGGACGAATTAGACAGAAATTATCTGATTTTGATGGCACGATTGAGTGGCTCACGGGTTGCCATGGGACTGTTAGGGACCAATTAAGGATTTTTTTTCCGGAGATTTAGACCATTCTAGTTTAGTTAGTCTTCGTGTTCGTTTTTGCCTTTATTAAGCTTTTATTAACAATAATTACTGATTTTGTATCCTTTTCTCGATGTCTCGTGCTGCAGCCTTTGATGAGGAATACATTCCAACATATTTTTGATTCGCCACATTTTAAGGGTGTTTCTTAGTGGTCTTTCGTATCTGGTGTGGTAGAGGTTCTAATTGTAATTTGCAAGGATAGAGATTATGTTGTCAGACGGAATACATCTGCATCAGATCACTGACTGACGCATCGTCAAAAAGGCATTCACATTGAATGTCTCGCGTTAGTGTAGCCAGACTTTATATTTTAAAACAGTTACATCTCCTAGTTATATCACGCAGTATAACATCCAAGCCGATTTCACAGTCAGCAGATTGATTATTCAAGTCTCACGGGACTCCGAGCGAAGTCAACGGCACTAAGATAAAGCAGCCCACCGTGAGGGGAGGAGCCGGGGTTCTCCTGTATAAAAAGAACGGGTGTGCCTGTTGTAAATTTTGTAAGGAACACCTTAGAGATACCAAGATCCTGTTTTGTGGGTGTGTAGTACCAATTCTAAAACAACACATCAATTTAGCTGACTTTTTGAGTCAGAAGACTCCAAATGGTACTAAAACCACTTTTTAATTTGAAGGCTTCAAGTGTTCTGCTGACCTCATGAGATAGGGTATCAAGTAGCGTGAAGTGACTTGAAGTTTTGCCACTCCTGAGATATGATGGTTGTCCATCACAAGTTACCCCTTCCCAACCTAGCCTGCCAGCAGAGGCAGAAGTGGTGAAGTAACAAGAGAAGAGTCAACAAGCAGGTCAAATACACCCACAAAAATACACTTAAGTTGATGTCTTGTCACCAGTGTGAAAAAAATACAATGTCACATAACAATGCTCTTTGTTGCTATGTTTGCGTTGTTTGTATCTTGTTATGAATGTCACACAATGACCACAGACCAGAGCCCAGACTGCTTGATGCAGTCTGAAGCATTAAACATCAGTGAGGTTCTGAACATAATAATTATAAAGGGGTATGTAATATCAGTACACCACCTGAATTTAACACACTTTCATGAGGTAACTTCAAAAGGTCCTCAACACCTGGTCATACTGTAAACTATATCAACACATCACATCATTTCATCGACCTCTGTGTTGCGTTTCACAAGCGTGTCAATGTTGCTAACAGGGGCCTCCTTATGTCAGTGAACCGTCCATTTGATACATTAATTACAAAAAAAACTATTTCACAGTTTCATTAATTCATAATTTTCTAAAATATTAAAAAAATAACATTTCTACATTTTTTTCACCAATAGGTTTTAGAATGAAATCATATAATTATTTTACTCTTATTAGTGTCCATAATTTAAAGCGTGATTTAAATAGTATTGAAAACAGTTATTTTCATCTTAATTGTTTTACTGTCCTGACCTAAATTGAACTTTGCCTTTATCAGATACACCTGCATATATACTACAATAATTATTCACCATGAATTTTAATTAATAATCAGTCAGTCACAGCCAAATTATCACATGTTTGTTTCCATTTCAGTTTAGTTCAACATTGATCTTAATATCAACAACATGTGAGTTCAAGCCAGCCTTAAAATAGACAGCACTATTCAATTAACAATACATTGGTTAGAAAAAAGCCCAAAGAAAACTGCACATTATTGGTTTAAAATCTACGCTACCAACTATAGTATACTCCAATATGCATTTCCAGAAAATATCCACTCACCCACAGAAGGTATTGGAATTCCCTGGGGAGTGGGGGTTCTCTACAACCAAAACACTATAGAAATGTATAAAGATTAAGTGGAATTTCCAGAGGGGCAGGGGGGGGGGGGGAATCTGGGAAAAACCTTCCATGGGGGTATGGATATATTTTCCCAGACTACACATTATTTTATTTAATCACTAGGCTTCAAAAGGCGACCAAGGAAGAGAATGGCACCAGAATCATTGTGCCGAATAAGAAACAGAAAAGGGTGATCTGCTTTGAACACTGGCTTCGGCAGTGGCATACATGCGAAAGTCATCCCAATAGCAGTAGCCGCAGCAGCTTCTGTACCTTCTTCATTCACCTCAACAAATGCCTTGTGAACCACCTTGGAGACAAACAATGGCTCGGCTGTGATACCAGAGAGGTCGGCTTTACCAGGAATGAACATTTCTTCTGCGCCCATTTTTGACAAGATACCATTGAGATCAAACTGCTGAGTCAGCTTAAATTTAGGCAAGAACACTTCCACCTCATCCTTGGAGGCATCAAGTGAAGAAAGGGACTTCTGTAAGCTGTTATAGGTGATCTGTTCTTCCAATTTAGCAAGGCCATTGATTTCTTTAGGAAGATAGATTACCATGGACATTTTTCGGCCAATATACGGAATTTCAAGCACTTGACAAGCTAACTCCTGTGACTCAATATACTTGAAATCAGCTTCTTGGTGCATCATGTTTACTTTGATTTCTTCATTCTGGGACACAAAGAACGACTTAGAAATTGTCCTTTCCTTCTTAAATTGCTCAAGCCACAAACCTTTGAAGTAAATAGCATTGACGAGAGTGAGCCTTGTGTCTGAGCTCAGCATACCAGGAGGAATAAGATCTTTGATCTTATCATTTGTTTTCTGCTCCACCCAGTGGTTGATCTCTTCTCTAGCCCCCTCTGCATTTGTAATGTAGTCAACCAGAGCAAGTTCTGCATCATAACACTCACGAGTTCCTTCTTTAAATGCTTCCAAGATGTCAAAACTCTTTTGAACGAACAGTCTGTTTGCTGTAAGCAGCTTGTTCTTCTCATCACTGGCTCCATTCAACGAGTCAATGAATTTCTTCATGCTCTTGTTGAGGTCAGATGAAGAAACCGAAGCAACATGGAGTACTTTCATTATCTCTGCAGCAGTGTTGCCCCTCGCTCCATGACTTGTCATCGCGAGAGCAATTAGCAGACTTGCCGGAGAATAGAAAAGGTTTTCATTGACAAACGTATCGTCATTTGTAAGGCATTTATGGAGATCAAGAGCGAATTTGTTGGTCGCTACTGGTACGAAGCCACTTGTTGAGGCAGCCATCTTTATTAGTTACCAGTTTTTCCGAGCTAGGCGGGGCATAGGGTGTGTGTCAGGAGGCGTACAAACAAGGGGACTATGCCTGTGATATATCGGCAGTGATGGCTAACAAAATAATGACAATGATAAGGTTTTTCCGGAGGACTTCTCGTAATACTTTATACCACAAGAATATGATATTTTGTTCAAAATAGCACAACCATTGTCCAACCTGGCGACGCTTTGAACGCAAAATGTTGTATGTTTTTTTATTTGCTACAAACCTAAACCCGCTGTTATCGCTTCAGCTGGCATATTAAATTTCTTTTCCTGAATGTTCAATGTGGGCTCTAGTGAGAATAGGGGTCTTGATCTATCCGTGGAAAAGAAGACAATCTGGGATCGAGACTTGTGAACTGAGCCGAAATTCCAATGACGCGGAACAAAGCACAGTTTCTTGGAATTCGATAATTGTATAATAATAAACGGTTTCGAGTTCAATTTCGCACGAGTTAGTTTTTCAAAAAACTGAAATACACGCATTGTGACGTCATTAATCAAGAAACATCACGTGACACTAAAAACCACTGACATGTTGTCAAACAAGTGATATTTAATTGCCAATAAATGAGACCAGAAGGTGAGAGCAATAAGTCATTTTATACTAAAAAAATTAAACCAAATTGAATTCTTTGCGGGGCATCGTCTGATTATAAAAAGCCAAGCCCTAACACACTTGACTGGGTGGAGAGAGGCACTGGGAAAGAACATTGCCTCTCTTAAGACGACATGACAACGCCCTAGTATTCAGGAACGCTCTATCTGGAGTTCAGCTCACTAATCATTACACACACAAGAGTGTAGGAGGCCGTGACTGTGCTATGCGCTAGGCAGTTGCTTTTGCATAGAAACCGAATGCGTTACTACATTACATGTTTACTTCAATCTGTCGTAAACTGATAAAATGCAACAGCAAAAAAAAAAGTGTATGGGCAGCACTTTAGAGAGAACGTTGACATCCTGTCGGCTGGATTGTTCTTTACAAGAAAAGAAAGTATCTGCGATCAGTTAATTAAGCTAATTAAATGTGTTCAGTCTGTCAGCGAATTTGTGTCATTTGAATGCGCTTGAAAGGTAGAGGAGCAACAACAGTGGTTATTACAATTTAGTCGTCTGGAAAATAAAAAAACATGAATATACGGAAGTTGATTCTCTAACAAACTGTCTTGCCTGGCGTTACAAAGGATCATCACAACCGAAAAGTTGACGGATACCAAACAGTCCCCTACTAACCCTGGGGCTCTCATTTGGGGTGGTCAACTGTCTGGTAGTGTTTCCCTCCAATATTAATCTTAACAATTCCCTTTTAATTATACTTCAAATTTCACTCCTATTCATGTGTACCCCCACCTTAAATCACAAATTTTACTGCCAACAGTCACACAAGGTATTTGTGATCTTAAACAGATGTTAATATTAAAACTGCGGTTAGAAACATGACAAAACAACGCATGTTGTAAAAAATTTGATTGACGACTTAACGTTTCGTATGCCTCAAAGTACATTCACAGAAGTGACGGTTCGATATTTTGCAACAAGATTTAAATGCTTAAGAGAAAGACTGGAACCTAGTTAAGACAACTGTGAAAAACTGATAATATACAGACCTATCAAAGTCTGCTGGAAAAAGCTAGTAAAGAAAAAGTTTCTTGCTACCCACATTTTCCTGGAAAGAAGATTTTAAATCCTTAATCAATAATGACTCTTTAATCCTACAATGAATATTCGAACGCCCGGTTGCAGTAAAATTTCCAAATGGTCCCATTTTATACTGTGTCCAGTTAAACTATTATGATCCACAATGCCTGATGCTTGACAGCTCTTCATGAATCGACGCTTCGGTTTACCTGTGTGAAAGTCATCATAGTCATCAATTTAAGCTCCAGCAGGTAGACAGTGGGCCTGGTGCCGACTTACCATATCACCTACAGTGTACTGGTCGTCCTGAGGATTATCAATTCTTATAATGGAAATCGGAGTAAACCAGCAATTCTACAGCTTGGGTGCCAAAATAAAGAACAAGTTCGCAAGTGCTCCAAGAAAGCTGACATATTGTATTTTATTAAGTTATCAAAGCAGTAGTCTTTGAAGGAAAATCCGCTCCTGCTCCCCTGTCCAATCTTTGGTATGTGCATGGTACACTGATTTAGTCTGGTTGCTACCATGGATCCGTATAGAGAAAGGGAGAGTGTTCTTGTGAGATATTAATAGGGAGCTTAAGCACGCGCGCTTTTGAGACGCGGACGGAAACCGGAAAAAAAAAACATTTCGCGTACCAGGACCGTTTTGTCTCCCAGTTTTTTATACTACTCATCTGTAATGGAGCAAAGATACTCAGCAATGTAAATGCGGTTCTGAGAGGGCATGTTAAAAGTGAAAATAGCTCCTTTCCAGTTGCCGTTCGCGCCTCAAAAACGCTCGTGCTTAAGCTCCCTATTGTCTGGCAATTTAGTCAGACATTCAGCGACTTGGCGAGGAAAACAGACCGTCTTAGACGTCCCCAATTTATAATACCTAGGCTGTTTGGATTGGGGGACTGGGTATGAATAAATATTCTGTACCTCTCATGCAAGTTCTATACCCATTCTCTGAAGTATCAGTAAGACGAATCTAGACGAGAAAAACCTGAAGTCATTCATAGCCAGCAAACTACACAGAAGTAGGCATACCGCGACCTCGTCACGTACGCATGAATCAACCTGAATTTTCAGTACTCTCAACGACGCACTCGCGACCAAATTATCGCTGGGTTAATAATATAATGTTGCTTCACTTTCAAGGAATTAAAGGAAAGGGGCATGCCTCTAAACTTGAAGCCAGGTAAGCATTTATAGTAAGATAATTTTTCGAGACATTTTGCATATAGACTGGAAGAGTGAGACTGCAATTAGCTATAGTTGCATGTATTTGAAATTTCCTGAAGGTTCAAAGCGATTTTCAAGTGATCTCAGGAGAGAAGTTGTGATTGCATTTAGAATCACTGCTAAGTTGTTTTCCTTCAGAAAAAAAGTCCCAAATGGGCGGATTATAATACGAAATGGGACCACAAAATTTGGCTTATTTCTGATTTAATTAGCGCTTCATTACTTGGAGCCACAGACTTGTTTTTCACTTATCATTATAAATTTAATATTGCAGTTTAGACCAAAAAAATGCAATGGCAGATTGTTATATCAACCGGCGAGAGATGGGTTGTTAGGCATACAATATATCCATTTTTCACGGCTGTTCCCATTATCCATAATTTTCAAGACTACTTCCACGTAATTCATAACGGTCGCACCGTTGCCGGACCAAAATCGGATCGGTCCAAAAATCCACATTAAAATTTCTAATTAACGGCACGTCTTTTCGGTTACAAAAAGCTTCAGAGTCTCCAAATCATAGCTTAGAAGAAGAAAAAAGGCATTAATCGAAACTAAATAGCTGGGTTTTACCGACACTCTTTGTTGAAACTTAAAACGGAAGTGGCCTGGCTAGTCATCTTCTCGTAAGTTTTTTCTGGTAAAAATGCCTCAACCTTAGTATTTTTTTCTTGATATCACTATACCAAGGGTTGAAGTTTGCAGGGATAACATGAATTCAAGATATAAAACATGGGCATGGAAAATATAAGGTCTCAAAAACAGGCCATTTCCGTTTGCTTCCCGTATGCTTCAAATAGGACCAACTTGTGATAACAGCCACAGCCTAAGGGAAAATTTCTGTGAGCTAAATAAATGTTTTTACCCATAAAAGCCTACGGATAGGTAATTACAAATATGGTTTATTATGAAGTTAATTATACGTTGCTAAAGGAGAGAATGAAGAGTGGCCAAAACTGCACTCAAATCAGCCTCTAAGGACCCCTGAGGGATTGATAGCCAGAACTCGGCTGAAAAAAGGACGATGAAGCTAAAACGTTCGCATATTACATAAGTCCTTAGAAACATCATTGCTTCCTTGAAACACCCATAGCAATACCATTAAGTCTTACAGGGAATAATTTTCCAAGAAACAGATCGTGGCGAAATAATCAGAGAACACCATCAGGAGATAGATCGGGAGAGCTGTGTAATCCCTCACATATTCTTATGACTACCTTAACTTGCAGTTGGCTGAGTCCTAATTCCTTGGTGAGCCTTGAACTGATGTATAATTGTACATGAAGAATGTGTTTTTTTGGCCACATCTAAAGGGTGCTTTTTTAGTGGTTTTTCGTATCCGGCGTCTTGAAGGTTCTAATCATTAAAGTGCCTATAAACCCTGAATGTTTTTGCTTAGACAAATGTTTGTTAATTTCTGAGCTAAACGGCGTAAAAAATGTTTGTTTTTGGTAAAAACCGGAATTTTTTACGAATTTTCAAAGTGGTGGAAAATCGAGATTCCAAAATCAATTACCGAGGCGCGGAACTTGCCGAAAGGTAATGGATCGTAAAACCCAGACTGTGAGTTTTGCAAGTTGTGACTTCCATCAGTGGTGAAACCATGCCTGAGAAATGTGTTGTTTTCGGTTGCAGCAATGTTCGAAGAAAAGAGAAAGGGATACGTACTCCTTCATCCCATGCCGTTTTACGGTAGAAGTGAAAGCAAAAGCGAAGGAAGAAGTGCAACGTGTTCATTGGGAACCGCACTCAACGAGCATTCGGCGGTGTCCTCTGAGCACTTCAATGAGGAAGACTACACCAACCAGTTGTAATTCAGTGCAAGGATACAGATTATGATATAAGACGGATCACATCTGCATCAGATAACTGATTGACCCATCCATAAAAATCTATTCTCATTGAATGTGTCTTTTTAGTGTTCAAAGAATTAATATTTTAAAACAGTTCATCGAATCTTAAATGAGTCATATAACCTTACAATAGGTTTACGGAGGTATATTTACTCGTAACTGATTTAACCAAAGCTAATCTTAAATTAGACACATCGACACGTTTATAATTGTGCTTATTAAATGGAAATAAAGTTATCCAAAATCATAAACGTCCTTGGCAACTGTTATCGTAAACACGATTTAATTTGCTTTATCTCTCCTTGATGCCTGCAGTTTCGTCATGCTGTTCTGAACTACCCTTAAAACTATATTTCGGATCTTTAATAAGGTGAAAAATTCTAAGCTGAACTAAGACAATACTAAATGTAGGCATAATTGTGATTTGTGCATTAGGCTATACCACATTTTAAAGCCTAGCCGTCAAGCCTATATTACTTATTAGCCTATAAAAATCGCGAAACCTGAACACGTAAACCCGGAAACCTATTTAGACTTAAATTTGAAACTCAGAAACCTGAGCGTAGAAGAGTATGGTTAGCACTGTCAGCTCCCCCTCCCCCCCCCCCGCCCCTCATCCGCCGAGGACTGAAATTTATGAAAACTTTATAACGCTTTGAAAGTAATAAGAACTTTGAAACTCTGAAATGACTGTCAAAAAGGTCCTGTTAACAAAGCGGAAGGGGTACCCAAGAGGAGAGCAAAAGATAGCCCCGGTTTACATGAAAATGCCACAGATGGGGAAACCCTGCAACCCAGGACAACTTAATGCACAGTTACACGCAAAGGGTCCGGAAATGATAAGAAAGTTCATCCGGGTAGGCGGCTTATATCCTACCTGGAGTGTTTACAATGGAAAAAGTTAACCCATGGCCACCTGCCAGGGTAACCCTAACACGCAGATAGGGTAACCCGCCACCTGGGTAACCCTGGCTGCCTTGTAAACACAACGAAAAAACGATAGGAAATGCGTGAGTGCTATGGGGTAACCCTCTCCTTTTAAACAGGTCCTTCGTTTTCAAGACAAAAAACATATAGGAAAAGACCTGAAATGCTCAAATGATTGAAGAGTGAATGAATGAGACACCTGGTCCCATGCTGGGTAGCAATTTAAATCTTTTTGCATAAAATGGCGTCCATAGTAAGGTGGATAAGTTTCACTTGAATGTCGACAAAGCCTTGCTTCTCCAAAACCTGTTTGTATTCTTTCGCTGATCTTTCCTTTCCTTCACATAACAGTAACATGTTCAGTGACTGAGTAAGGGCGTCTTCCGGGCCGCTTTTGTCCTCATTTAAAAATTGCTCACAGATGAGAAGAGCACCACCTAAAATTTATGCAGCAATAAATTAACCTATTGTAGAGATAATTAACAATTATTCACCGAAGTGGAAGTGAATAGTCGTGGGTATTTACCTCGCCGCTTCGCGGCTTGGTAAATATCCACCACTTTCGCCGACACTTAGGTGAATAATTGTTTTAGTATATACCACAGAAGCTGAATAACTAGCAGACAAAAGAGTAAATTTATCTGTGATAATATACCGACAAAAGCCATTTTGTTTTTCTTCGGCTGTTCGGAGGTGAATAGTACTTGGCTAATCACCTCCGAGCTAGCCAATCAGAGTGCGCGAAAAGTACTATTCAATTGTGTCACAGAAAAAACATTTTAATATATATTTTAAAAAACGCAAAGAAAATACGCTCGCACGCATAGCATATTTTTAAGAATAAATTTTTCAAGGGCAACTATCAGACCGATAGTTCCGAGACATAAGCACTCTATTATATTATTGTTCACCACTAAATTTTCTTCCGCACGCTAGTTCAAAAATCAATTGACTTATTTTCAACTTTTTGAGATGAAAGCCGTGTAAGCCAAAAGTAAAATTTGAAAAAAGAAAACAGATAAAACCCCCTAATACAATTTCAATTGTTTATTTTCTACAAACCCGCTTGTTTACAGAAAATTTCCAAGCACGAGCACTATCCATCCGGGTATTTTCCTCTGACGGGCACCACAGACTGATACACTATCGAATCACGTGATCAAGTTAAACCAATACAAATGGGAGATAATTTGGTGGTGCCTCTCCGCTGATGAACACTATCGCGTCATGTGATAAATTTAAACCAATAAGAATCGGAGAAAATTTAGTGGTGAACCATATAACGCGTGATAATTCACGAGGACGCAGCGCAAGTCAACTATCACGCATAGAAATCGAGAGCGAATAATCTTAGTTACTAGTCTTTCAAAGCTTTATCTAAATCCTTTTCACTGAAACCTCGAAAACGTAAAGAATTTAAGCAGCCGTCATTTTGTTAACAAAGAGCACGCTGTTATGCTACTCACTATCTATCACAGAATAGATATTGAGTAGCGTAGCCAATCAGAGAACGGCATGCGTGATAGAACGCCTGTAGATTTGTAGTAAAACTCCATAGATATTGCAACTGGGGCTTTGAAGAAACCTTTTCTTTGTTTTTTCTTGAGTTAAAGCGTTTTTTGCTTTGGAGTGAAGGAAGGGCAATGCATTGGAAGTAAACGAATGTTTTTGCAGGGGTCAATGGAAAATTGCAGCAAGTGCACAATAAAAAAATAGCAAGTGCACAATAAAAAAATAATATACTTAAGAGTGTTAATGCATACCTGAGGGTAAACTTTTGAAAACTTTCGATAGAATCAAGTCGACTTTTTTGTCAGACCAATTGTGGAGTGTACGACATATCACGTACAAATCAGCCTTTGGTAAATCAGACTGGAGGAAATCACAAGCTACAAAAGAGACGTTCCCTTGATTGGGACACTCCTCGAGGGTCGGTTTGAAGTGGTGAGCGCAGTTTACCACTGACGGCAGTTCACAAACTGTGATCTTCAAGCGAGGATTGTACTGACACAAAGCATATGCCATGGTTCCTGCAGCCCCTAGATAAATATGATGATAGTAATGTTTAGAAGTTTGAACGAAGCTACAAAACTAGTTATCCAGCCTAAGACCCCTCCCCCCCAAAATTTTCCGTTATGGCATGATCAAAAGTGAGCTCTTCGAATGTCGATATTTTTTCAGCTGGACAGATTGCATTGTTGACTTTGTTAATGCGTTAGTTTTGCGTTGGGGTGGGAGGGGGAACATATATGAACTCTTTCCCAGGGTAGGTGGGGCAAGTTATCTTT
>CM042756.1:20682021-20721129 GCA_022496165.2 Catalaphyllia jardinei
GGTCCTAGCATACTGCTGTGTTAGCCTTTAGGGCTCGCACATACATATTCATTACGTGCGAATTCATTTTCAACTGCTCAGCAGGAGACTATCTCTTAGGCAGCTAAGGGCAAGTAGGCAGATTGGCAGATGTAGGCAGATGTGTATGCATCTTAAAACACACTGTGACGATGCAAGCAGTAGATGATAAAAATATTAAAATAATAGAATAAATGACTGGCAGTCAGACTTAAAGCAATGTAAAAGAACATTACAACATGCACCCACAAGTAGGGTCGTACCTGGGTCGACCTGCACAACAGGCCCTAATTAAGCATGATCACTAAGCCACAGAGGCCAGCTGCACCTTCGCAGAATATTTAAAGTGAATAAAAACAGTAAAATAAAGCTTTATTTAACATGAAAAACCGATCAGCGAATTGGTGAATGCTGGTATAAAGATTATGTCTTATCTACGTGAATTAAAAATTATTTTAATAAAAGGTTCAGCTTTAAAAGTTCTCTGGGTATTGCAAGGGTGGAGTTGTCATTCCAGTTGATCTTCTCTAGAGGTGTATTGAAACTTGGTTTAGAAGTTTTGGTTCTCCAGAGATAAAGATCCTTACCAACTCTCTGGGCCTTAATTACCATGAACTTTGGATCCCAGTACAAAAAATCTTTGCATAAGTCTTGGACAATATTATTTTATGGTAATTCACAAGTACATGTACTATACATGTATAATAAAAAGGACAACACTTTTCAGTGTTACATGTAAATACAATCAAGTTTTGACCATGACTTCTGTCAATGTCAGTCACAACTCTAGAGATAATTTGAATATACTTGAGTTAAAATACATACAAATGTAGTCCTAGGCAATATATAGCTGTTACCAAGAATACACTTACGTAATGCAAATATCATACAATTTAAGGGACACTCTAGTTGTAATAGATAATGACACTGAAGTTGCTGTTGAAACATGTAATCAAACCTGATAGGTGTGAAGTCCTTTTTAGTACATTGCTGGTAACAGGACATGTAAATATCATGTCGCAACTACCATTATTTTTTGAACGCTAACTGAAAACAGGTTAACAAGAGTTCTATTAAATCTACATTGAATGCTATTCGACAGGCTTACCAGAGCCCTATTTACATCTAGGTTAACCAGGGTGTAACTCAGTTTGTAGTGCAGGTCATTTATGTGTAGTCTTAAAAATCTTTGCCTGACTGCCAGTCACTTAGACACTCAGAATAAAAAAAGTGTGTCAACCCACCTTGAAGTCCTTGGTTTTCCAATGCTAAAAGTTCTGTTTGAAGTTTCTTCTCTTTCACTCTTAAGACTCTCTCAAGGACCTATAATATGGGGCATGTGGTAACATTAGGATGCATATTTCAAAGCAATTAGCAAAAACTTCCTTAAGGTCAATACACCTGAGGGAACATTTCTTAGAGAACATTTCTTAGAAAAGAGTGGTCCCCAAATCTCCAAGATGGCTAAGTCCAGGTTAAGTTGTAGCAGTGGCTGTTAGCAATATTGTTGTTCATTTCATAACAAAATGTGATCAATGCTTGTCATGCTGCCTGTGGATTATGTATGTTACATGTAGTATTACTGTTAGCAGCGAGAAAGCACATGCACAAACAATTAGCGTGAACTTTGTTAAGGTCACCCACACATCAGGGTATAATTCTCAGATATTTATTAATCCTTACTGGCTTGACATAAAAAAGCGTGTCTTATTCAAGTGCAATATCTCGGACTAAGCTAAATCCTTTCTAGGTCTGGTTTCAAGGATCCTGTGATGTACTCTATGATTGTCACATGTACTTCTTAATTTTATAAGCAGGGACCACACTTTTAAGTTTTCAACAGAAATTGGTAATCTGCAGAGAGGCTTGACACAGAGTGGCACACAGCATATGCAGACATGAGAGACTTTCAAGCACAAATCTGTAATACGGAAGGTAAAAATTCATTTTGCTTTCCTTATTACTTACAGTATTATAATAATCTTTTGGATAGGAAAAGGTTAACAACGCATTTGAGATCTGAGATTAGGAATGGGTGCACTGTAATTCACAGGGAGAGTCTGCACACCTAGCGATATGCAGCCCACGTGGGTGTGAGATATTGAACAAATATGTAAATAGACAGTAAAAGTCCTACTTTTCTTAAATTTATTACTTATTATAATAACCTTTTTTGGATAAGTAACGCTAACACAGCATTTTAGATTTTCAAGTGTTAACAAAACAAATACAAGAGGTAATTAAAAGCAAATCAAGATTGACAACATTCTCAGGTGAGGTCACTCTGATTGAAATTCACCACTTTTGTCAATGTGAAAACAAATTTTTTAAAAAAATTAATTTTTAGTATAAAGTCATGATCACTACCTCGAAAATTACTGAAAGGGCTGATTATTTTTACTCTGAAATACATGCACATCCAGCTTGATATTGGAGTAAATCAACACAACTGTACATTTAAGTGTACATCCAAATGATAATAATAATATTTAAAGAGTGTGACATCCAAAAACTAATTTTAACTGTTTGTGGCTCACCCTTGAAGCATGAAACTCTTCTCCGTCCATGCAAGATGTATTATTGTTTGTAGAGCTAGCATCAAGACGAGTGTGGGTCTGCAATGAAACAGAGCACAAAACATAGATCAATAAGCACTTAATGACTGGCCCCAAGGAAAATAGTGAGTTTTGTTTTCTTCGCCCCAGGAAACATCGAGGTAGAGGGGATACAAAATTCATTGTTTCCTGCAGGACCAGTCATTAAGTGTTTTGTAATACCGCTGCAAGTCAAAAATAAAAAAAACTGCAAAGAAACCATCTGCTCTAGGCCAGTTGGCTCACAAACTTGCTGCAGTTCCAAGGAACATGACCTGCTCATGTGTGAGTTGAAAGTTCAAGTTATTTCCTTAGGGAGTTAGTGAGTTTTGACCCACAACCCGTGGCAACTTCTTCCCCAATCAGAAAAGTACATGTATTTGAGTTAAGAGGTATAACAAAATTAATAATTATCAGCACTCGCCTAAATGTTTTCTTCAGGGTAAAGAAAAAGTCATTTGCTTGGATGGCAACCACTTCTAAAATTCAGTTTTAAATCATGTAGTCACAATGATGCCTGTCGGTAAATTTTTTTTGTTAGTTAATATGTTTGACAAGCCACCATGTGATTGCCAGCTGCCACGTATGCATCAAAAGTTGAAAAAAAGTCCTGTGATTATTGTGCAAGCTTTGTGCAAAGTGTATCATGTTTTGAGATACATGTCACAGATTATTTCAACTGATTTATTCACTGACTACTTGCATCAAATTGTTTGAACATTTTAATCAAGCGCAATTCACAAAAAAAGCAATGTCAGTTGTAATTTGTCACCTCAATAAAACCTAGTTTTAATACTTCAGAATAAAAATACAACACAGACAGATATGAAACACGACAGCAAATGAACTTGCTGAACTTACACTGTTCAACTCTTGCCAAAGGGTTTCACAATCATTCCTCAACTGTGCCTCAGCTGACATACGATCAACAGACATCTGTGCATGTTCTTCAATATCTTTAGTGGTATCTCGATCTTCCAAAGAAGTGCTAACATCAAAACTTAAAGAACGCCGTGCATCTTTCACAGTCTTTGAAAAATACAATGCATAAAATAATTATTAACATTATAAATTATTATTTCATTTATGGTGAACCTCTTCAAAGGGGAATTTGTTTCTTGAATATTCCAATGATCATTTTCCAAAAATAGCTATAACATCTCAGATCTTTGATACCTTAATAAGTATAAATGTAATTAAATAATATATACTGATCGAGCTCATTTTGTAGGCATGCAAGAACAGAGACCAAAATTGCCAGAGCAAATATCATTAGTCATTTGTTGAAAATAAAAATAATACAGCTATAAAACTGTTGATTAACTGGGTCAACCATTTCTGCATTGGAGAAAATTGGATCCCTTCAACAACTGTTACATGATACAGTTTGAATTCTTCACATACTGACTGGTTAAATACTTTAAGTGGCACTAGGTAAGTGTTACTGTTGAGGGGATGTCATGTTTACAACAAAGAAAAATCTGATTTATTATTTTGTGCAAAGTAGGATTTCTGCAGAACATTCAAACAATGATTGCAATTACTAACTTAAAGTTACCAAATAAACTTCATGACATGGTAATATTTTTTAATATTTTACTTCATATATATCTCACATTTTGAATACAGTTAAAGGAGCCCTGTCACGATATGTTGAGTTATTTAGTTATTTTGACCATCAACAAAATTACCTTTAAATTGAGGGAAACCTGAAAATTATACTTTACAGAGATAGAAAAACACCACAGAGATAATAATAAAACACAAAGGATGGTTAAGGATGGACAAGATTTACACCGATTACAAACGACGAAATTGAAAAATTTACGCTAAACTTTTCAAACCATTTAACCATGACGTAGCTCCTTTAATGAGAACATATCAAGACTTAAGCTCTCAGCTGCTGACCCTGCCAGAGAAAACTAAACTTGAAGTTATCTATATTTCAATTAAAACAGATGTTCATGTTACACTGTAGTTGAAGATACAATAACACTCACTTTAAGCATTCTTATGAGGTTTGACATAACTTCCTCGAGAACAATTGAGAATTTACGTGTATTCGCCAGTCACTTAGAGAATGAATTAAAGTGAGAGGTTTCCAATAGTATTCCAAAAGTTACCGTGCTATGAATAGATGCTTAGTAAATCATTTTTGCACTTATTGTTCAACGTTGGAGTGGAATCCATCTTAAATTTCTATCAAAGATAGCTTATGAAGACATCAGAGCAATGTTACACTTATCACAATAGTGGTGCAGGGTTCAGAAAAAAGAAATGTCCGCTCACGAGTCCGGGACAAGCATAATTTCCTCTTGGAAAAGTAACTTTCTCTCCTCACTTGCTCCGTGGACAAGAACCAAGGCAAGTCGTCCACCTACTAAATTTTTGATAAGGATTTTGAAACGAGTAAATTTTTAGTGCATGGAAAGTGTTTGCAATGGATAGATCTTGACAAAAATTACATGTACAAATTATAGAATTTTGTCAATTGAGTGGCACATGTTCAAAGTTCAGAAATGGTTATCTGGCACGTGATCAAAATCTGCCAGGATCAAAGTTCTTTCCACGACCAAAAGTAACTGTGACCAGCACAAAAATGCTGTGTCAGCAGTATTTTGCCATTTAATTTTTTTTTTCATGTGTGTGAGCATTCACCAGTTTCACTGTTAAAAAGCAAACTCAACATAACTGTATCACTGACAGCTGTAGAAACTGTACGTGAAACGAAGCTGTATATTTCTACTGCAAAAACAATTGTCTTGCCAGCACCTAAAAATTTCTGAGTTAATCTTCCACAAAACATACAATTATTTTTCTGACAGAAATATAAGCTTATTTAAGGTACTGCCATGGACTATTAAAACAAAACTGATTAGCAGTCATCAAAAAATTTGATGGATGTCTTCACACGACTGAAACTATTCACGTGTACCAACTACCTGAAAGAAAAAATATGCACTTGCCCGCTTTACAAAATCAAAATGGTTACATTTTTTTAATTTTATGCACTTCCCTTCAAAATAATTTTTTGGAGTTAGGCAAGATGGAGATTATTTCCCCTGAAGGGCAACCTGGAATTCAAACATTTTCTTAAGCCCTGAGTTGTGAATAAAATTAAAACTGTAAATTTAAGGACCAAACCCAAGTTGCTCATTTTTTTCTGGCAGCCAACAACAGTACATGTGTCTCCTTTATAGAAATTAAGAACTTACAAAGAGTTCACCTGATCAGCTTCAAATTGCCAATAATAAAAATTCCCCAAAATACAAGAACTTATTTTGCTGGACAAAAAAAATGTAATTCTTACACACAGGTTTTTACTGTACATAGTGCAAGAGTAAGTGAAGTTCTATAGGACAAAGTTAATGTGGGAAAATTGAGTTGTAGACATTTTGTAACAGATCAAATATTACATTGCATGATTGTTATTATAATTGTTTAAATTTGATACATCTTAAATCATATAAATTATATATATTGTGCTGTCACAGGAAACTTTCTTGGACCAGTAAAAATCATTTTATTTTTACTGATTTTATTTGCACCCTGCCACTGTCATATACAATTATGACAGATGTTGTAAAATTCTTCAGTTATTTTTGAAAATGTCTAATTATTTATTTTCCTTTCAAACTATTCTTTGTTATCATAGGAAGAACTTTACATACCTCACACAGCACTATGCTAACAAATAATCAGGAGAATATCTCATGATTTTTTTCATGTCCTGGCAACTAAACATTTATAATCCTAAAATAACTTGTCCAAGCTGGTACTTGGAGGGATGTATGAAACAAGAACCTTATAGTCAGCTTCCCCTTTTTCTGTTTCCATCAAATTATTGATATTGCATGGTAAGTGAAATATTTTACTGTAAGCTATGCTCCTGAAGGTGTGTTTAATTATCTTTAGTACTTTCACAACATTTCCTTCATTTCGAGATCCTCCGAATAAAATAGAACAACTCACCATGTAACTCTGGCTTAAAGGGCCCTTTACGATGAATTTCTACATGTTGACGTCAGGGCCAAAAAGGTTTAAAATATACAGTATCATATTCTCTCAACTAATACTATGGTGAATATGTACAGACCATCAAGGAGAATTTGCATATGCATCACTAACACCTTACCAGTTGATCTGAGGTGTTTCCGGACATACTGACTACAAAATCCTGAGGAATTAGAAGCAAACAGGCATGTGTTAAAACAGAACGTGGCTAAATTTAAGAGTTGGTTAAGATACAGGTGTCTGTAAGGGTTAATTCTTGCAATTATCACAGCGAGCTAACCACTGTCAAACCAGTGATATTTACAGTAGGCTAACCAGAGCACTACTGATTTTGGCTAATCGGACTGTAATTAAGGCTAGTCATGGTGCCATTTTGTCATTTTGCTATTACCTGCTTTGCACATGCATGAGGTAAAATGTTGTTTGGTTACAGAAATGATCTAACACATAATTCACAAGCAATTCACTTTGGTGTTTGTACAAGGAGAAGCGTGTTATGTTCTTCCCACAATTACTTCGCTCCCTTCCATGTTTAATAAATATACTAATTTTACGCTTTCATTGATGAGTTGAATCCATGCATTTTTAGCTACCTCATACCCTGATACCAAGGCCTCTGTTTGCAAATGTCATTTCTGGGGATTGTTTTCAACTGTATGTGGTTTTGGAGAAAACAATGAGAAATTTTTATCAAACCTTTGGGGAAGACAGGAGAGAACGCATCAGCAGAAATGAACCAGCAAAAAACGTATCATTGATACCAGAAACACAATAGTGGGGACTTAATCCGTGTAAGATAAGAAAACAAATCCCTTATTTCTCTGTAGCAATGTGACTGACAGCTAACTAAATAATTTGCCAGAACTTGTTTGGACAAGCCCAACTTTTCGCATTGTCTTTTGTTATGTTGAGGGAGATGCTTGTCATCCGAAGTAGGGTAGTTTCACAGTTCAGTAGCATGCGTGCACTATCATGGCATAAACATTACGTAACTTTTTTTACTTTCTTTCTGAAAGGGATGTACATGCTTGCCAGCAAAAAACAGACCATAGTTTTAGCAAGCAGAGTGACTGATAACCATATTTCACAAATGTCGATGGATTTACACAAACAAGTCCATTTAGAATTGAACATCAGATACATCATTTGGCCTGAAGGATTTATTCTACACACATGCACAAATTATATCATTGCATCTGAGTTGCTGATAAACAATGAAATTAATCTGTGTGTGGGACTTGCCAGTACCTGAAAACAGAATTTAAATTTGAGAAAATGTCAGCTCTTCACTCTGTTAACAATGGATGCAATATTTTCATTGGAAAGATTCCTGCAAATTTCACTGGCTTGTTTTCCTATGTTAAACAATGGAATTATTCAATGTGCTATTAAATTAAAGTAATGGCTTGAACATGTCCCAAGCCCCATCAAAGCACCCTTCTATGCCACACCCATCAAAATCAAAACATAAAATTTTGCTGGTTTTCATGTGATGTCATCATATTGCAAAATAAAAACTATTTAAGCCTTCCAAGGTTTTAGTTTCATCAGATATAATACTCTTTTTCTCAACAGGGCTCATTTATTTGTAATAGAGCACTTTTGAATTTCCCAGTGTTTGCGCTTCATGATGTCAAAATGGTGGTCTGGGAAAGCTGGGGAATAAATAAAAAGAAAACTTTTCTTTAAAATTTTTGCTAACTGATCACTTGTTTTATTACATGAAGTATAAATTTCAATATGTTGAAGCCCCAGGATAATAAAGTTTCATTCCAAAACTTGACGACAGATACTTTAACAGTTGCTTAAGAGCCACCATGTTGATAGCCCTTTAAAATTTGGTAGTCTGTGTCACTGCTGCCCTCCTTGGAAAATAAAATTGAACAGGGGCGTCCATGTGTTACTGTTGTTAAATAAAGTTCAAGGCATGTGACTTTTCCAAAAATGTGTGGAAAATGACCTTGTTGGTTGATTGATCATTTGCGGTTTCATGAAGGGTAATGTTTGTATATTGAATTGCTAAACTCAACCCTTTGCATAATTCTCATCAGTTGCGCTGTCAAACATCGATATATCAAAAGCACTGGCCGCAAAGAACAAAATGTGAGTGAGATCTAGATTTAGAACATTGAAATAGAAAAGCCAGATTAATCAGGTAAACAGCATTTCAAGGCAACATTTCATGGCCTGGAAAAATCATTTCATGAATTTTGTTTTTTTTTTTCTGTGGACATTCAAAGGTCATGAACTGCTTCATGCAAAGATCATGTGTAGTGAGTAAGAGCTTTTGCTGTCTCTACATGTCACGTCAGCTGTTGCAACACTGAAATGGCTTAATGCCTAGATAACTTATGCAAGGGACACAACTATCAATGGCAATACACAGACCCCTCTATGATTTTTCTTTCGGGGAGGGCAGCTGCAACACAGGCTAGGATTTTGAGTGACGTACTCTTCCAAAAAATAATATGCATGTAATGCAAACAACATAGACCTAAATCTCAATAGGCCAGGTTATTTATATCGAGTGGCAATCACACCTCAGATTCCTGACTTAATTTATTGAATAGTTACCATGCATATTTATTTTTGATAGCATGACAGTGAGAACCAGTAACTGAAACTGCCAGCCACTTGCAGGATGTAACCGTTAACCTTTGTGTAGACGAGCTTCATATTGCACTAATTAAAGCTTTAATATAATTAGCAAAACAAACAATGATTTTCGATCTCTACATGTAGATCTAGATCAAACAGAACGGCTCAGATTTATATCTGATGGTAAGTTGTCCTTGCAAGTCAAGGAAGTAATTTTCAAAGACATCTCGAAAAAGAAGCAGAAAACAAAAAACACATAAGCAAGCTCAGCAGCCTGCTTAAGCTTTAAACATTGTAGTGAATGAGGAAGGTTCCTTATTTTAAAAAGGCGACTATCATTTGATTGTTGGTCGGTATCCAAACTAGAATTTTTACTCATATTTTATCGAAAATTGAACCTGATTGCCATTAGATCTTTGATTTTTATTTCTGATCTTTGTCGGACGCCATGTTGTTTTGATTATGGCGGGAAATTGTCATTGTCCAAGCCGCTAGTTTTCTTCAAACAACAAAGGCTTACTTCGGACGAATTGAGCCTGACTAAGATAGAATAAGGTTTACTTACCTTCACCCTCGACTTACAAACGGCGATCGCCCAGAAAATACGGCAAAATTGGATCTTTCGTCATCGCTTTGATCGAACGCGGCGCCCCGAAACCTCCGATATAGACAAGTCCAGGCAAGTTCTTTGCGCGCGTAATCACGGCATATCACGTGATGTAAACTTGAGTGACAACTCTCTATGAATGAACTAATTTTGTCCTGCAGATTGTCATCACCAGCCAATCAAATCCGTGAAATTAGTGTTGATATAGCAACTCGCGTAAAAAATTGAAAGGACAATGGCGTCGGTTACGGTATAGTAAAGATTTTTCTGCGTTCGCGGCTGGCGATAGTGAAGGTTTTGATTTTCCTGCAACCTGGACGAGAAACACGGCAGAATCCTAACTCAAAGTGGAAATTTTCACAGATCGTTTGCAATCGCGCCTTTTCTTGACACCTTTTGCGAAAAATTCGAGGTAAGTGTGAAAATTTCATTCAATTGAGCTGCTCGATGTTTTGTAGGGGAGCTCGAAGATCCAGACCGTGCAATATCTTAAAGATCCGAGCTCGCATGCGATCAGTTTTTTTTACGCTTGTGTTATTCTCCTGATGTGTTTTGAAATGGGAAACGTTATGTTTTACTTTGTGGATTGAACGTTCGATGATGTAACCAAGTCTGGGCGAAGTACAACACGACCGGTACCTGTAATGAACAGTAACAATAGTACAGTAGTTTTATATCGTAAACAAGTGACTGAAAGACAGCTTCGAACTTTGCTACTGCTCGTTTTAAAAACTCCTATGCTTCGTGAATAAGAAGATTGTTTGTTTATTACCTTGAAATGTTAGATTCGGAAACTTTATTCGGGGATTCCCCGAGGATGTGACGACTTTTAATTGAAAGGTTTCTTTCGTAAAATCAGTGCGACCTTGTTTTGCCTTCCATAGGGAAAATGGTTGAAGCAACACTTCGTTTGCAGATAAAAAGCAACGCTAAGACTGAAGCAATGCGGATTATCTCGTATCTAGATGTTTTGAACTGTTGTGCGTAGTGAAAATTTCATTTACCCGCTTGCGTTGCATCAGATGACTTGCGATAAAAATCCGACCGTTCAATGACATTCCTTTGCACAATGCTTGACCGCAAGAATATGCCCAGACAAGACGTTTATTGCAATATCAACTAATAAATCCTTAGTGAAGGTCATTTCAGAGAGCAAGTTCGAAGGATCGACCAAATTTTATTTGAGTTCTTTGTGAAATTATTCGTTTTTGTTTCATTCCGTCTCCCTGATGTCGAAGAAACAAGGTTTATCTGCGAGAAGAAGAAACAGTGGAACGGATATTTTGAATGTTATTGTGATGCAAATTTATCGATCAGGTGAGGTTAAACTATTGTTCATTGTTTTCTAGTTCAAAACAATAAGCTCTTTCACTGCAAGAAAAGAACTCCGCGCAACCGGAAAATGAGAATTTTCAACCGACAAAACATACAACCCTGTTAGAGTTTCTACAGAAAACAAACAGCGGAAATAAGAATTATGCGCTGCATTTTTCAGTCTTTCTCATGAAAATTAGTTCTAGTGAAGCAACCAGTGATCGGATCGCTTCATCGATTAAAAGAGTTGTTTTTCTACAGAGTGATTCGAATTGACAGATTTCATAAAAACAGTGTGTTCCAAGCTGAGATACCATTCGGCAGTTTGGAGGTAACCTTTTGAATCAGTATCCTGCAATCGTTTCACGGTCATAATCGTTCGTCAATCATTTCACGCAGAAGGTCAGCTCACTTTTCGCCGGAAATCTTAGAACTGAGTGAAGGGATAACGGCTTTTAGTTTCACAGCTGGCGTATTAACAGCTGGGGTTTGAAAAATGATCTAACATAGAGAGGATTGGGTTGCTGTCTTACAGATCTGATTTTAAATTTCTGCTAGAAAATGTTCTAAACGACGATTCTGATATAAAGGGTTGCATATATCGAGTTTCCCAGTAGAACCACTAATTACTGAAAGTAATAATTATGTCAACGAATCGGATTCCATCCAGGTAGAAATTTATACTGTAAATGAAAATGTTTTTCATGGACATTGCTTCCGTCAGATTTTTGTCATGGTCCTTGCCTCAATCAATTTTTTTTTATCCAGCCTCGGCCCTTGTGTCAAACATACATACGATAGTTAGAATTACACTGAATAACTGTTTCTCTTGATCTCTTAGCTCGCCTGCTTTTTAATGAAATTGTAGAATGTTGTACTACATTTTAGTGTTTCTTAGAGGCTTAAGTAAAGTCGATAAAGTCTACAGCAAAGTTTCAAAAGTGGCATCAGTGTAAACTCGAAGCTTCGAGTCTAAAACTCGATCGGTTTTCTGACAGCCTCGATCATTCGGCCAAGGACTTTGTTCGCGCAACTCTCTGTTCTGCGTCTTTCAGTTGCATTAAACTGACTAAGAATTTAAGATCTGAACTTATCAGTTTTATAAATCAGTACAACTAGATATCCAGTCCTTAATTCGAAAAGTTTTTTATTTGAAAATTGCTACAATGATGTTACAGTGATTTTAGAATTCTGTGGAATACTTGTATTTCAAAACGGCGTTTAGTTTTACTTCTGGCCAACTTTGGTGTTATCCCTTTGTTGGAAAATAGATTAACTCTTTTGCTCTCAACGTCCTTCAACCAAGCATTGCTTTATCCTAAAAAAGGACAAACATTGCAATAATTGAAGCGAGTGCGATATTTATTAAACATCCGTTCGGCAAGGATTAACTCGCTTCTACACAATTCAAACTCAACAATGACAACACACTTTGAAGTTTGTTTCAACTGAAGTATAACTTTTTCGGCTAGCTTTTTACTGATGTGCATTGCCGGTTATTAAGTTCCTAAACACTTGATTTCAACCCGTAGGGAAAGATTATTGATCGATACGAAAACAATTTCATTTGCTTTCCCTCATAACAGTTTTCGGTCGGTATGACGCCCAATTCAGCGTTTGTTTGTTGAAGGAATTGACATATTTTGGCATATATTATGCTGTTTGAATCATTGTAGACACAAAGTCTGATGTTTTAATTTTATCGACAGAAGACTTATTTTAAATCGTAAGCCGGCGGGTTGGAAACTTCGTCACAAGAGCCACTTCAATTCTTGCCTGGTTGTCACTAAATGGACAATGCGTGGCAAACCCTTTCTCTTTTTCCCAGCGTTACGGTACTTTTCGCTTCTCTCCACAGCCTACAATCATATAAGTGGTACTTCCTACGTGCAAACCTAGATGGGCGTTGGGCAAGTGAAATTTTCTCACAGGAATATTGGCCTTTCCGCTACGACAAGTAATGATATTGACAGGTTGTACATGCTTCAGTGCTTTAAAAGCCTTGAATGAATCGGTTATTTGTTTCATTTTACACAAAGAGCTATTCATGCAAAATTTCACAGAATATTGATGATGGTCAAATATGTAGTTTGTATACACCGAGTCTGAAAGGAAGAGAGAACTTATGTTTAGTCTTGCTACTTGGGATTAAAAGCCGTAACAAGGAAAAATGAAGAAGTAAAGTTCTGTCTATTCTTTAGAAATTGCTCTCTTAGTTTGCAAGGGGGTAGTCTTTCAAGCGTTCAGGAAAAAGTGCCTTTGACCTCGGAACTATGCGCTTGTGCTCTCTTTACAACTCATAAAATATGCAATGGCATCTGCATTTTGAGTCAGTATTAACCTGAAAATGCCACGATTCCTTCACTGGGAAAAGCTGTGTTTTACTTGAAGTCGGAAAATATAATTATCTTTGCATTGATTTTCTGTGTTTATACAGCAAAAATTTTGTCTTTATCTTGGTTTGAATTATAACAATTATTATTATATCTTTGTCCGTTACTTCAAGTGCTTGTCGCACCTCAATTGCTGTTGACGCTCAACTGATCGAAACGGCAAAGAAATTGTACATGTACAACTTTCTATAAAGAATTAAATAATTTGTTACTTCAGAGAAACAAAGCAAACCTTTTCATTTTCAGTAGGAGAGACAATTTTGGCTGTCATTCTATAGAGCGCGTAAAACAGCTTCCATATCTAATGAAGGAGGAATGTTATTTTGGATAATTTTGAGTCCAAACACGTTATTTCTAGGACTTTTTATACTACTAGAACGATTTCCGTACAAACGTGGTGTCTAAAATATCTGCCGTTTACGAAAAACTGGAGATTACCTAACACTGGAGATACAGAAGGATTATCATTAAACGGAAACGTCCAGTATTTCGTTTGGACTTGTGTTTGAAGAACAACAGTTCTAGCCTGCGTAGCTGGCGGGATTTCGCGCGCGAGGGCTTTTGTTTTGGTAGCGAAGCCGTGAACGCGAGTGGTGAAGCCGTGAGAGGTTCACGACATAATTTATAAATGACAACAAGTCTTTATGTGGAACACCTATGTACTTTATGAATGCACGCTTTGATCAGGAAAATTATTTGCCTAGGCATACACTTCTAGAAATCGGATTTTCAAGAAGCTATTTGTTCCTGGATTTCACTAATCAACGGAAGATTGCCCCAAACTTTTCGCTGTCGACGTTTTTCCGGTGTAGTTTATCGCGGAAAAAGGCAAGAATCGTTGGTAACTTAAATATTTTGACCTCATTTTTTACAGAAATCAGTAACTAGCTAATTTTGCTAATTAAGATTCGGTTTCATTTGTTCGGGGTTTTCCACTCTGTTTGCTCTACTTTATGTCATGATCGCTTTCATTTCGAAGACCTCAAACTTGAAAAGGCGACGGACAGACATTTTGAAATGTTTCATCAGTTTAAAACCAAAATTTTTTAAAGTTCTTTGTCATCTTAGAGAGACAGTGAAAATTGAAATTGCGTGAGAAAATTCTCTTTAACACAAACTGTCTGATAAAGCTCATACTGCTATGGAAACGCATCAGAAAAATCCTAAAATTTTAATTGACCCGCAGGAAGTCTTTATTTGGAACAATGGGCTGGTTGCGTAAGAAACTTTACAGTGGTCTGAACGGACTTGTTCCGATTTTGCCTCGCTTCGAGAAACGTGATTCGCTGAGGAAGTTGATGCACTGACTTTGCCATGCCAAGTGATCTTAATAAGTTCCTTATCTCTTGAGTAGTTTTCTTTGTTGCTTGATCGAGTGGTAATTTCACGAAGATCTCCGTTACCGATCCCAAACAAACTACGAGTCGAGGTTTGAATCAATTGAATATTTTCATGTACTTTGTAAGTAGTTTTCGGTTTGTATATTTCGACAAGCTCTGTCAGAAGTACTTAGCTTTGTATCGCTTTGTCTTGAAAACAACTTACCGCCAGGGATTTTTAATGTTTTTTTTCCAATGATTTTGTTGTCTTCCTTCAAAAGTACTTCACGCTTGGCAAATCGAGGGCATTTTGGCTTTAACACAGTCTCATCTTCCGAGAAGTCTTTTACAAAGTTTGCAAACCTTAGACAATTTAGTTTACGAAACGGTTATGCAATCTTTACCGGTACAACGACGATGAGTTCACTCGCCCTCACTTGAATGTCGAACTGTGAGCCAGGCTTATGGTCTTCCGCAAGTAAAATTTTCGAGGAATTCGTCGTTCGATATTAACCCGGGGTAAAATGACATAAGCGATCATTCAACCGTCCACTCAGGAGGTGAAATTGAAAGTGCGCCGTCAGCATTAAATTTAAATGACTTTCAATATAGCTATAAGGAATGTGTCGAAGCGACATAAAATGATATAAGCCAATACAGACAGGAACCCATGGCATTAAACGATAAGAAAGGTTTCCTTGTAGAACTGTGAAACAGACAAATATATTCAGTCCAGATATGTCACGGATCTTGAGACTGTGTTTCAAGCTTTCATATTTAGCTTACATAATTTAGACAAGTTTAGTCTAAGTCTAGTAGAATTGTATAGACAATTGTTGTTTCCTCTAAACCAAAAGTTGCACTCAATGACGAATAATTTTGCTTTATTTTTAATTTTTTTTATTTTTAGTATCTATCACTGCTTGAATTTGTGTCTCTTTCGGTAGCGTGTCGGTTGAATTTTCAAGGTCTCTGCATTGGTTTTAGCCGGCTGGTTATGAAATTTGATCAAAGCAGAACGCAAAATCAGAATTCCTCCACCAAGACCGATTAAACGGGTTTTAACTCCCATATCAGACGGTTTGTCGAAACTGTACATACAGCCGGTTTTTATTTAAATTTGAGAAATTAACCGGAATTTGCTCAAAATAACTGTTTAAAAAACTATCCATTTAAACAGCTTTTCTAACCGATTTAACGGTCAAATACTGCATAGCAGTTTTCTCAACCTGTACACGTTTTTCATGTATGTTTGTTTAAGATAAAGAAATGTTCTAAAATTTCCTAAAATGAGATATCCGTGTTTTAACCTATTTCTTTTAATCCTAAGAGTTTCTCGGCAGCAAACGTAATCCCTGTTACGTTGTGTTTCTGCCGGGCTCAAACTCTGCAAAACTTCAAATTCGGCTGCGAAAGGATGGAAAGTTGTTCTTGAACTTCGCAATTAAAGCATGTGATTATTAGAACAAGTCATAGCCTATCTCTCAGACTATCTTCGCCGGGTGGCCTTAAGACTACAAAACCCCCCATTTTGGTATCATTTGGTTACATCACCCAAGGGATGACTGTCTTCAGTTGCAATTCTAGATAGGTAAGTTTCCTTTTTATTTCAGATATTTAGATCGGGCCTGGTTAGATATATCACCCGCCGATGCGACCGTTCAAAGGGCGACAAATTAAACCTTACCGTTGTAGAAACTGCCCTAAGTCATTTAAGAGCTCGAATGGCTTAAAGTACCATTTGGATAAAGTGCATTCTAACGAAGCGAACAGGATGGAGAAGACGAACACTCGTGAAATGGAAGGTAAGTTTAGAATAATTTTCACGCAGTTTTCTTTGCACAAAACAAGCCTTAGCTTAGTTAAAACAACTTCCGATGTGTGTTTTGAGTAAAAATAAAGTAACAGAAAAAGAAATAGCTCTTTAATCAAAATGCAAGACGTTAGTTACCCTTCACGTAACGTGCGTTAAAATTCAACAAGAAACTTTCCTTTTAATCGGCTGATAAAAAAATCTTTTTCGTGTTTTTTTTGGGGGGGCTGTTCTATTTTTCTGCCAGTAATTCTTTGTTTCAGTTTTTTTGGTGGACTGCTTTGTAGAGCATTTCATTACATAACTTATGATACATAGATCTTTCGCTTTTAGAACTACTAAAATCGTCGTCGACATCTATCTTTTTCGAATTTGTGTTGGAGTGAGGGAAGAATAAACTTCCGGGTTTGTTCTTTTTTTAATCAATAAAATGTTTCGGATTTTTTCCTTCCACCGTGCTGCCATGCGCAACGTTTTTATTTGTCGCAGCTAGCGCGCCAGACAGTCGATAATAGCTTTGTAATAGACCTGCTTTGATGTGTTAGACCTGCTTTGATGTGTTGAAAACTGAATAACCGAGAATTCTAGGTCCAAAAATTTGTCTAAGACGAAGTTATTGAAATTTATTCACAAACCAAGGTTCAAGTTTGCATAAGCGAGCTACATTATGTGCTCTTATACTTACGAGAACACGTGTCGAATTTCGTTTACATGTGAAAAAGCGTGATTTCGTGATTTGTATTTTGACTCGCCCTTAGCACGTGGGTGGAATACCTTGGAATAAGTCACTTGTATTCTCTCGGTATATTTTTAGGTAGGGTCTATCGGATTATGCTCCAAAAATAGAGCATTATGCTTTCGGGCGTCACTCCCGTGAAACCAGAGTGTCATGCTAAAAATTATGCTCGGCTGGAGGTATATAGCTAAAATTATGCCGGTCTAAAATGACACTTCCGCCCCACCCCTCCATAGGCCCGTACCTATTAATAAGCATTCATAGTCGTTCAGTTTTGAAAGAAAAGTTAGACAATAATTATTCAGTTAAACTTTTGATGAGCAAGTCAACGATCGGAAATTGTGAGTCATTAAAAGGCTTACCATATGTCTTTCTCCAATGAACCTGCATTTGATGAGCCAAAAACTAACAGCATCAAAAACCCACTGGGTACGAGTCTAAGGTATCAAGTTCGCAAAACATTTGCACTTTTATCAACTTTGTACATTCTAGAGCGAGTTGCTGGCAAAATGTGTATACACTTCTCACAGTTTTCACAAACAACGGCATTCTGCAAAAATATTAGTATTATGCCTGATGCTCCAGATATAGTATTATGCCCAAAATTATGTCGGCATAATTAATCCGACAGACCCTACCTTTAGGCGAATTTCTATACCGAGGAAATACAAGTCAAAAGTGGGATATTCCATGTGGCCGGAAAAAAGCATTCGTATACCATGAGAGAGTATTGCATAACTATTTTATACCATGTCATAGAAAATACAGTCGCCAACAGAAGTTAGTATGACCAATACTGGACGTAATACCGTCGAATGTACAACGGCTTTCCTGCATTTTGCCGGATTGGTTGTATTTTCAAAGACACAGCATGAGTACTAATTATGCAATACTTTCGAGTGCTACCACGCAATATCCTACGGGTCACTTTAATGTTTTTGGTGTCCACACGAGAAGATACACGCGAAAACTGGGTTTTGCGTGCCTTACCAAGAGAAAGAATTGCATAACTACTGTATTTCAAACCATGCCACAGAAAAAAAAAGATTGGGTGAACACTTCACCCTTAATGTTTACATGAGGAGTGCCAAACGTTCTTCGTTTCTGATTTCCTAGTATTTTAGGTTTTAAAAAAAGGTATAAATGTAGCTCCGAACTCATTAATTTCATGATAGACATCGGTGAGCAAATCTCAAAAAGAAAAAAAAATTGAATTAAGCTGGATAGAACTTTTGATTTTTCCAAGGAGTATTATTGTCGAAATTAAACCTCTGTGCCCGCTATGATTTTTTTCTCCTGACTATACGACAACAACTTTCAAATGACCGTCTTGAAATGTCAAAGAACCCATTACCTCGACGTTTAAATGAACAAATGTTGCCATTTACAATAGCTCATTTCCGCGACATTTTTTTTAAACAACTGATAATTGGGCAAAACATTTAACAGAAAATATTGAATTCGAAGTCGTTGGTACTTTCCCACCCCTCCCTCTTTCCTCCATACCAAAAAGCTTTGCAAGGTAGATTTATTAATTGCATCATTGGTTTGTTTATTCTTGGTATCTCTTCGGATATCCTTTTTGATCTTTCTTATATCAGATCATTTCCATTCAAAAAGTCCCATTATATTGATTCCAGAATTGATCATTTTCTAATAGCTCTATGTACTTTGAATTTGACGTTCTCCAGTAACAAAGCCGTGGGAAATTGCAAATTTTCAAAGTGACTTTTCCCTTAGCAAAGCGCTTCATGTTCATAAACCTTTGTGTGCACAATGGACTAATCTAGCTGGTGTCTTTCACGAATTTCGAATTAATGCCTGAAAAAATAAGGGGCTTTTTAATGTCAATAGTTTGGCAACAGACTAATTAGATTCCTCGGAATTCTTCACCGGTTAACTGAATCATTTGCAGTTTTTTACTATTTCGGTTATGAAACTCGGTGCTCCTCATGAAAAAAGGCTGCTGAACCACGAGACTCAAGGCTAACTTCAAATACCATTTTCTTTTCAGTTCTTGTAAGTATGTTCTGCCCCAGGTTGCATCCGCAGTAAAATTAACAGTCTTGTGAACTTACCGTTTTAGCCACTACAAAGTTAATCAGATCTTTAATTAAAAACAATTCTCATTAATACCGGCTTATATCCGCTTAGCCGCCTCATTAACAGATAATTCCGCTCAAGGAGAGAGTTGCTCTTTTTAATATAGTTTAATATATGGCGTGCCATTGCACGAAGAATAAATTCATCTTTTTAGAGGTGGACGAATGAAAACGATATTGCAGTCTATTGCAGTAATGTCATCGTTTATTTTTAAAATGCCGCTGGCGTTTTCATTCAATTTTGTGGCCTCAAAATATGCTAGAAGCAATATTTACCATCTTTAGTCACTTGAAAAGAATTCGATTAAAAAACAGTGACGAGTGAAATTAGAAAATGATTTCACGCTAGTTTTGTCAAAATTCTCTTGCGCAAAGAGCGCCAAGAACTTAGTTATTACATAGGTTTGAGTCAAAACCTGTGCTGTGATTGGCTATCCGAGCGGGCAATATGGCGCTATCTTGTGCAACCGGGACTACCCGCTGTGTCCCGCAAGAAAAATATCCCCGAAATCTATACGAAGAATCGTTTATTGAATAAAGCTAGTTTAAGGTCAAGGTGGCTGGATATTGGCCTCGTGCTTTTTATCGACCCGGAAGGATCACAAACTTGCCTACCGCTGTGCAGAATAGAATCTGGACACACGGAGGGTAAATTCACCTTGGCCTAAGCCAAACGATTTAAAATGGAGTTGCTTTAAACCCTCAATGAGGCCCCTCTCCAGGAAAAAGTTGTCCAAGAGATTGATAAATCCTGGCTCTGCAACAAGGTTTAACCGAAGCGGATCACACAAATCCTCTTGATCCATGATATAACAACACCCCGCTTGGCAATCACGTACAAGATTAAGCCATTTTGTATTGTTATTAGTGTGACTGATGATCTTACATTGATCACAATAGGTAAATATTATGTCATATTACGGCGTGTCGTTTATTTATTTACTTGTTTATTTATTTATTTCTTTTCTTTGACACAGAAAACCCAACAATAATGCTTACAAAACCTCGGAACGTTCCCCCGGCGCTAACTTTACGTCCCGAGGTAAACTTACTGACAGAGTTTGCAGTGATTGCCACCAGTCCCCAGAGTCCTTTGGTGCGGGAGGTCAGCGGTGACAACGCAGATGCCAGGCGCCGTGAAAACGATAGTCCACCTCCTCAACTTGTTGGCGTCAAACAAATGGTAAGTGATAGGGACTGGGAAGAGAAAGGCATGTGCCAAATCTGCACTCTCGGGGTCTGTCTCTGTCTGCGGGTGTAAGACGCAAGAGATGTTGTATTTTCTAAGGTTTGAAATTTATGGCTTCGTTAAAAAAGAGAAACTAAACTGCTTGGCAAAATGCCAGTTAATAACCAGTTTTCGAAACCAGTTTTCTCGTGTTCGCATCCGAATGTAAACTATAGCTATAATAACTTGGGACGAGATATGAGACATGAAAACAAGACTTAAATTTTCTTGTCAGCGCGTCAAATTTGGACAATTTCTGTGACAAATCTTACTTTGATAAAAGAAAATGCTGGGATAACCTGAGACGATAGAGAGTTGTATCAACTTCTCTATTCTGGGCCATTGAGCAAAACTGCTCTATGCTTAACTGCAGAAAACTAACAATTTAAGTTCTCTATAAATTGCTCGAGAAAAGACATATCACTAATAGCCGAGTTGATAAATTCCTCGGGAAGTTGGTAAAAGTTTCCTGGAGTAATCTTCGGGAATCTTCTCGAGCGTTTTGTAAATGTTTGTAAAGCGTTCAGAAATGTTTGGATTTGATTTGCATAGTCTTCGGTTGAAACTCGACTTACATTCGGAAATCTTCGGCTGATCTTCGGTGATCAGAATACGTTTTGACATGCCACGTTTAGGCGTTAACCAAATTGTCACTCCGTATACGGGCCTATCTCAGTAGTTTGCAAGAAACACTCAGGTATTTCTTTGTACAGGATTTGAAGACGAGCAACGGGCGGCAGGTTTTAGAAACCAGTTTAGAATCTCCAACTCAAACCACGCTATCACAAAAAGTGTCGGCCGCAAAGTGGCGCTGTTTTATGGCGGGAACCAAAGTCAATTTCCCGGATGAAAATAACTGGACCTGGAGGACTGTTGGTGATATAGACATGGAGGACATTTTAGCAGATCTGTTTCACAATGGACTTCAAGTGGTTGATTATGAGAGAATTAACGCAAAACACCATGAAAACAGCGTATGTTGATTTTTTTTTTAAATACACAATTACGCGATTTAAGATTGTGTTTTCTAGTTTATCTGGTCACCACGCTTAG
This sequence comes from Catalaphyllia jardinei, assembly GCA_022496165.2. Lineage (NCBI taxonomy): Eukaryota > Metazoa > Cnidaria > Anthozoa > Scleractinia > Caryophylliidae > Catalaphyllia > Catalaphyllia jardinei. The sequence goes on from CM042756.1 coordinate 20,703,811, forward strand.
CTTTTCTTACAAGAGAAGACCATTCTGAAAAAGAGATCGTCTACATTAAGCTGAAAGACAAAGCAAAAATATTACTAAAAGTAAAAGTACTTCATAGATGTAAATATCAGGAATTTTCTCTTTTTTGATGAGAGGTGGGGGAGGGGAGGGTGGATGTCGATGTCGATGTGGATGACGTCTTGTTAGTTCAGATGAGCAAGGTACATAAATCATGGTACATAAGCCAAGCTACATAAACCAAGGTACAAAAATCGAAGTACCAAAATCAAGGGACATAAACAATGGTACATAGATCAAGGTCTATAAACCAAGGTATATAAACCAAGGTACAAAAATCATGGTACATAAACCAGAGTTAGTGCAAATTTAGAGCCAGTTCAGAGTCCAAAACTATTTTACAGTTCCTTTCCCAAGAACTATTTGAAGTTAACGCCGTATGTCCTGTTTTTGTTTTTAAATTTATTTTTTGATTAGGTGGATTGCATTGTCTCCTTTAAATCGTGTAACGACCAAACCAGCCTGCAAGCGGAGATTACCGCTGACCATCCATTCTTTGTCAGGAGAACAGACAGGTCAAGTTGGGCTTCATTCAATCCTGCTGCCACTGAATTGCATTATGGGATAAGGTGTCAGACCTTACAAAGGGGTGACGTTTGTGTGTTGCCACGTGACTCAGATGTTGTTGGAAGTTTTAACGGAACCCAACGTATAGGCGACAAAAAATCGTAAGTTTAGTTGAAAGTTTGGCTCCAAGCCTCTCTCTTAATCTTTGATCTTTCTCCCTTGTGCTACATGTTGTTTATACATCCATCTTTTTAATTTTTTTGTTTTTTTTTTTAGGTCTGAATTCACTGCTATGGATTCAACAGCGGCTCTTGCACTTAGCAGCATGGCTAAGGTATGTTTTAACGGATTTCACAGCCAGATAAGGGAGTTTAGAAGTACGCAGCGCCCTTTAAACTGGCGGGTATAGGGAGAAGTCTGACAACAACAAGGGTTGAATGTACTTGACATTGTTCAAAATGGGGGTAAGCTAGTCTAATTTCAGTCGTTGCGTCACTTTACGTTACGTTGCGCTACCCCAAGTTACTATTCAATGTCCTTGCACGTCCACTACACATCTTGCAATACTGACATTCCTTACTGAAGCGTGAAATTGCCTAATTTCATAGTTTTGCGGAAAAAAAGAACTGTATGTTCAGCTAAATAAGCCAAAGTTTCTGAATCAAAGTTATCACGGGTACTGCCACATTTAAACGAAAAATTGTCCAAATAAGAAAGGTAGTCTTTCACAACAGGAAAAGTACTTTCAAGCTTAGGAAACGTTTTATATTAATGACAGGATAAAGAAGAACACAGCCACCGACGAACCAAGCTTCTATCAGAGTCTCATTGTCCTTCAAGCCCAGTGAAAAGAAACAACACACATCAGTACACCAAGAGACCAATGAACGCATTCATGTTGTTTGCTAAACGTTTTCGAGTGGAAATCACTCAGGCCCACCCTGGTAAAGATAACAGGTAAACCTTTTGATTGCGTGTCACATAGACATGTGCGCTTCAAGCCAACCAGAAGCTACAAAATAAATTATACCTCTTACTGCTCCAGTGAAGAGAGAATCGAGAATGCTCTCTTTGTCTTTATCAAACTTAGTTCCTTTTCTTCTCTTTCTTTTCTTAATCTCCTCCTATTGAATTACTTTATGTTCAAGTGTCCTCTGCCCGCCTTGACAGCTGAGCTGTATGCAAGCAGAGCAAGCTGAGATGTATATTTCTGTAAGAGAATAAATGAAATGAAGAAATAGACTTGTGTTGTGCCTGATTTGACAGAATGGATGCCGGGGGCAAATGTCAAATTTTATGGCCACAAAGTGGGTGAATCATCATCGTTTACACTAACTGTAATTTGACAGGGGGGTGGTGAGGGTTTAAAAAAACTGACTCAGTCTTGGATTTCATAGCCCGCATAGTATTCTTCATTCATGTTTAAGCGTCGTAGTCCATAGAGCGGCTGTTATCTCTATGCGACAAAGAGTATTTCTACTTCCCCTCTCCCCCCCCCCCCCCCCCCCCCCCCACGTCTATCGCAGAGTATTTATTTATAAGCCTGGCTGGATAGAGACACTTAAAGAATACAGCGCAGTGGCACCGGCCAGGTCTCAGATCCAAACCACCTGACCTGGAGTCAAACGCGTCTAATTACTGCGTTGTTAAACTGTGGAATTTGGCCTCAAAGAAGTTTAATGTTTGCTTTGTTTAGAGCAATCAGCGTGATTCTAGGGGACAAGTGGAAGGCCATGAAACAAGAGGACAGAAGAGAATATGTTATACAAGCCAAGCTCTTGGCGGATGAACACAAGAGAGTCAATCCAGACTGCTGGAAGAGAAAGAGAAACTCTGAGGTCAGTTAGCAAATTCTCTTTACTTGTCTCCATACATTCATCTTAGGACTATCTGGGACAATTTCATAACGTAATGAACTAGTGTTAGCTGGCAGAATTTAAGCATTCGAATAAAGATTTTGAATCTTTGACCTTTCAAAGCTCATTGCTTTTCTCTTGCTTAGGTGTTCTAAAAATGCCAAGTACAATTTCATACACAAAGATAATACTTTCTGAGGAAACACTGTTAGCCAAATGAATATTAATTTAATTAGGGGAAGAATCATAAAATACCGCAAGGACCCCCCATAAAATTAATTGAGCATAATTGATATAAAAGACTGTAAAATATATTATTGCAAATAGAAACCACTGTAAAAGCAGTCCTTTGTTTTTTATTTTTCTTTAGGGTTCATCAAAGATAAGCGACAGGCGACCATAGGAGAGTGTGACAATGCTTTATCTCAGCATAGCTTAATATATTTTCTTTCTTTTTTTGTAATATATAACTATATATTTTGGCATACGCGCAGTATTTTTTCATTGTTGAAAACACCAAGCAAGTCATACTGTGTATGACGTATTTAAAAAGCATTCTACCTTGTATATAGTTTGAACATAGTTGTGAAATGCGTATATTTCGGTAATGATTTTATGGAGTATGAGAAGACCTTTTTAAAGTTATTTAGTTCTTATGACAACTTGCCGCAAATAAATGCAAAGGCTGCAAAATACCCTCAATGTGTGTGGTTTGTCTCAAATAATGGGCGGATATTAAGTTCGCAGTTACTAGGGCAAGATTAGTAATGGTAAACTAATAGGAGTGAGTGAAGTCCAGTTCGGTCTGTAATCATACGAGTTATATCAGAATCAGACGATTGCGCAGCGTGAGTTCGATTTGTTTATGACGAGTATGATTACAGACCGAAATGGACGACACGAAGTCTTAATCATAAAAATTACAATTTCCGAGAAAAGAAGAATAGCGAAATTATGAAAAAAATTGAAAATTTACATCTAAAGACTTAAAAGGAGGAATTAATTACTAAACTACCACTTTGAATGCAATTGTTTGATTTAAAGTACAACTATGAATGTGATTGGCTTTTTAAACTGTCCGATAACAAACTGTCCAATAAGAAACTATCCTATAACAACTTGGCAAGTTAATTAGTGGAAAATAGGAGTTTTTAAATGTAGTTCTTAGGATTAATTCCCAAAGCGGTAATCTCGTATCGCATGATAATGCTCTATTCCATATTATTATTCAACTTTCATACACTGTACGAATTTCGATTTTCTGATTGGTTGATTTGTACCACGTGACACGGTTGTGACGAAACAACCTCCTTGACGTCATTATCGTGGTGTAAATTCATTACACCACTGTCATTACACCATAGCTTCGGCTGACTCAAAGTTTGACAATTTTCGTTTACAGTGTATTCAATTTGAATAATAAAAATGTTGACGCACTCATTGCTCGTGAATTATCGGGATTTACCTGCACGAGTTCACTAACAATGAACGAGAAATTTCAATACCACACGAGGCCGCCGAGTGCGTTATTGAAAATTTCGAGTTCATTGTTAATTCACTCTCTGAGTACGTTAACCTGTAATTAAACCAGAAATCGAATTCCTCTCTCTCTCTTGGTTACTCTGATTTGCTGCTAGCGAGGCTAAGAAAAGAAGGAAAAAAAAAACAATTAGAGGTTATGCAAGTTTAGCTGAAAGCTTGTGGGTAAGGTTTGCTCATTGCCTTTCTTTTGTTAAGTTTCGTACTTGCTCAAGAGATTGCGCTTGATATAAGAGAGTTTAAGGTCCCGTCCACACGTAACCCCGCAACTTTCTCTTTCCGGAATCACGCGTAGCGTATTTGAATTAAATTCGCCTTTCCACACGCATCCAATGGTATCCGGATTTACTCAAATATCTAAGGCTTCTCTGCAATAAAATGTGTTCAGAGCATGCGCCATAAAGTGCGCGATAGTGGCGACAAATATGCTCTGTTGTCTTTGTGGTGCCACCATATTGGTTTTTTTGGTAAAAGGCTGAACACGAGTTTTCTACGTCATCGGGATTAAAAATGTCCGGATTCACCAGTCCACACATTATTGGATTTGTTGAGGGTTTATTTTATTATTTTTTTTTTTTTCACCCTGGAGAGCGGTTTTAAAAATGTCCGGATTCGCCGTCAAATTCACCGGATACGTGTGAACGGGGCCTAAGCAAACCACTAAGACCACGGCAACGAAAACGTCAACAACAACAATAAAAAAAGATTTACTGAGCAAAACAAAGCTGTGCACGTGCGTTATAAATCTTTGTACGTTTCTTTGCCGTCCTCTGCAAAACAGCAACATGAACAAGCCAAGTTTTGTGTATTTTGGAGAATGTGGACGACGGAGGCTAATTTTTCATATTTCCATTTGGAAGTTAACGCTGTCTTTTCAAATTTAGCCTGAGCACGTTTTTAGAGCCATTGGAACTTTGAACTGATCCTCTCTCCTCCACAGATGTTCAAACATACGTTATATAAATCCTCTGTCCGAAGTGACTGCAGGCGCAAAGTCGAACAAAAAACCCCTTGGGGCTCTGTAGAGAAGAGACGGCCACGATTTCTTTGATTTTTAGCGAAAGTGCACTGTCACCATTAAATTTAAATAAATATCAATATAACTGGAAGGAATTTGTCGAATCGACATAGAATGTTGTAAGCGAATACAGACAGGAACGTTAAGAAAGGTATCCTTGAAGAACATTGAAATAGGCAAATGTTTTTCCACTTTTCAGGCATGGAGTTTGAAACTGTGTTTCAAGCTTTCATATAATTTAGCTCATTACAAAATTCAAATAAATTTAGTCAAATGCTAGAAGGATCATATAAACAATTGTTGTTTCCCCTAAACTGAAAAAAGCAAACAATGAGGAATATTTTGCTCATATTTTTATTATTTTTTATCACTGCTTGAACTTGTTTCGCCTTCGACACCGTGTCGGTTGAATTTTTCAAGGTCTCTGCATTGGTTTTAGACGGCTTGTTATGAAATTCGATCAAAATCGACAATAACCGACAGATCAACTGCCTCAACCCCCAGGCACCTCACGCACGCATCGAACTAGTCTCTTCTATATTTACTTGACCGCAAAATCACTGAATTCTTCCACGAAGACCGATTAAACGGGTTTTAACTCCATATAAGACGGTTTGTAGAAACTGTGCATACAGTCGACTGTTTTTATGTAAATTTGAAAAATTCACGGGAATTTGCTTAAAATAACTGCTTAAATAACTATTCGTGCATTTGAACAGCTTTTAAGGGTCGAATACCGCTGCACAACCGTTTTGTCAACCTGTACACGTTTTTCATGTATGTTTATTTAAGATTAAAAAATGTTCAAAAATTTGCTAAAATGATATATTCGTTTCGACTCGTTTTAACCTATTTCTTTTAATCGTAAGAGTTTCTTAGCAGCAAATGTAATCACTTTTTTTTTCTCCGGGTTCAAGTCTGGAAGGATGGGCGGAAAATCCTCTGAGTTCCACAATTAAAGCATGTGATTATTAGAATAAGTCAAAGCCCATCTATCAGGCTATCTTCGCCGGGTGGCCTCAAGACTACAAAAGCCGCATTTTGGTGTCAGTTGGTTGCATCATGCCCAAGTACACCGTCGTCACTTGCAATTCTATAGATAGGTAATTTTAGTTTCACCTTTAAGATCGGGCCTGGTTCGATATATCACCTGCCAATGCACGCTTTCAAAGAGCGACAAATAAAACCCTACCATTATGGAAACTTTCCTAAATCGTTCAAGAGCTCCAATGGCTTAAAGTACCATTTAGATAAAGTGCATTCTAACGAAGCTAATAGGATGGAGATGGCGAACACCGGTGAAGTGGATGGTAAGTTAAGAGTAATTTTAACTCCGTTTCCCCTCAGTTGCACACAAACAAACCTTTGCTCAGTTAGAACAACTTCCGATCTGTGTTTTGAGTAAAAATAGTGTACAACACGAATAGAAAGAAATAGCTGTTTATTCGAATTGCCAGACGTTTCCCTTTATGTAATGTAGGCTAAATTCAACAGTTAACCCATCTTCTTTTGTTTTTTTTGTCAGTTATTCTTTATTTTTATGCGGTCAAATAGTTTGCGAAGCATCTGGTTGCCTAAAGCACAACGTGAAGCAAAGCCTGACGCCTTGGTTACGTAACTGATGATACATTATCTTTCTCCTTTAAAAAAACTAAAACAGTCATCTATTGTGTTGCCACGGGACGGAGGAAAATGAAACTTTTTCTGCCTTCGGCAGCATTTTTTTGTTTTTATTCATGTATGAAATGTTTTGGATTCTGTCTTTTTTTTCCTTTCACCGTGCTGGCAACTTTTATCACGGCATAAACCTAGTGCCTGAGAAAAAGGCTGATTTCGGGCAGCTTGTCAGACAGTCGATAATAGCTTTGTAATAGACCTGTTTTGATGTGTTAAGGCTGAATAACCGGCGAAACTTCTGGGGCCAGAAATAAGCAAGCTACATGGATGTGCTCCGTTTTTTACGAGAACACGTGTCAAATTCCGTTTACATGTGAAAAAGCATGATTTCGTGATTTGTATTTTGACTCGCCCGAAAGCACCTGGGTAAAATACCTTGGATTAACCCACTTGTCCCATGTGTTTTCTCAGTATACATTAGTGAATGTTTATACCGAGGATATACAAGTCAAACGTAGGATATTCCCTGTGGAAAAGTATTCGTATACCATGACAGAGCGGTGCATTACTATTTTATACCATGTCATAGGAAATACAGTCGCCAACACAGTCAATATGACCAACACTGGATGGAATACCGTCTTCCTGTCCTGCATTCTGGTTGGTTATATCTTCAATGACATGGCATGAATACTAATTATGCAATGCTTTCGAGTGACATACAACGGAATATCCTACGGGCTACTTATATGTTTTTGGTGTGCACACGAGAAGATACACGTAAAAACTAGATATAAATAAAGTTTTTTATGATGATGATGATGATGATAATGATGATGATGATGATGACGATGATGATGATAATGATATTGCGTGCCTTACCAAGAGAAAGCGTTGCATAATTACAGTATTTTAAACCATGCCACAGTGAAATACAGAAGAGAACACAATCAATACAGCGATCGATAAAGATTGGCTGAACACTTCACGCTTGGTGTTTTTTGAGGAGAGAAATCCAACTATTTAGTATATTTTACACATTTGCTTTCGCTGACATTCAACATAGATATATTTGTTTAGCATTCTTAAGTTACAGGTTTCTTTTCCAGTTCATTAACCGTAACAAACAACTGCTCTTCTAAGTTGTTGTAGATTATAAGAGTAATAGGCGAAGGCTGTAATCACTACCTGCGATAAAACAGATAATGTCCAAGGGCAAATATCCGAGCATATTTTCGCCCCAAATGAAGGCTATCGTGTTTATTACCCTTCAACTCTTTTTCGCAACGCGCGCAGTTGTGAAAACTGGGGTATATTCCCGGATATCCACCAGTTTTAGCTAGGGAATGTTCGGTCACATGACGTGTTTAGACCAATCGCGCACTAGCGAAAAGATTTGATGGATTATAACTACCTTTATCCTTCTGAAAGTTATTAATGTTGTAAACGACAAATGCCGTTAGAGCCAATCGAACCTTCTGAAATGTATGTGATAATGGTTATTTAAGACTTTTTAATAGCTCTACGGAATCCCTTAAACTGATTTGTGTTGCAAGATATTATTTGGTTATATTTTTGTGATGTTCCGGCTGCATTCTGGATGCATTCGGGTGACATTCTTCGATCAAAACGATACCGTTGGACCTAAGTTCTGAGTGCTGTGGATGTGTCTCCGAAGATATTTCCCTGCATAACAGATTCTGGTACTGATCCCCACAGCAAGAGAGCTTCCCTAAGTTTTACAGAAGGGTTTTACCAGCCCAAAAAACCTATATCAGGTTATTCGTCTCTGATTTCGCTAGCGTATTTTTTAGTTAAAAAAAGGAAATTTAGCTCCGAGGTCTTTATTCGATGATAGACATTGTTGATCAAATCTCAAAAAGAAAAAAAAATGAATTAAGCCGGTTAGAACTTTCGACAAACTAATCATTTAAAGGAGTGTTATTGTCGAAATGAAATCTCTGTGCCCGCCGTGACGATTTTTTTTATCTCCTGACTATACGACAACAAATGTCAAATTGCCGTCTTGAAACATCAAATAACCCATTACCCAGACGTTTAAATGAACAATATTTGTCTCCATTTAAAATACCTCGACTCCGCGACATTTTTATTAATTAAACAATTGATAATTGGGCAAAACATTTAACAGAAAACAGTGAAGTCCTTGATTTTTTCCCACTCTTCCCCCTTTCTGTCCAGACCAAAAGGTGAGGTGCAAGGCAGATTTATTAATTACATAATTTGTTTGTTTATTCTTGTATGTCTTCGGATATCAAGTTTTATCTTTCTTAGGCCTGAACATTTCCATTCAAAAAGTGCCATTATATTGATTCCAGAATTCATCAGTTTCTAATAGCTCTGTGTACTTTGAATTTGACGTTCTCTAATAATGGAGCCGGGGGAAATTGCAAATATTCTTAGTGTCTCTTTCCCTAGTAAAACGCTTTACGTTCATAAAACTTTGTGTGCAAAATGAACTAATCTGGTTTGTGTATTGCACGAATTTCGGATCAATGCCTAGAAAAATAACAGGCTTTTTAAGGTCAATAGTTTAGCAACAGATTGAATTCCGTTGTGAAACTGCTCTTCATAAATAAAGCTTGCTCAACCACGAGACTCGGAGCTGACTTTAAATACCATTTTCTTTCAGTTCTTGTGAGAAAACTTAACTAAAGAATTAAGGATGTTATGCTCCGGGTTGCATGCACAGTAAAACTAACAGTCATGTAAACTCACCATTTTCATTGTAGGCATATCAGATCTTTGATTAAAAACAATTCTCATTAATACAGGCTTATACCCGCTTAGCCGCCTCATTATCGGGTAATATCCACTCGAGCAAAGAGTTTTTCTTTTTAATCTATTTTATTGTATAGCGTGCCATTGCACGAAGAATAAATTCATGTCTTTAGAAGTAGTCACACGCAACAGTATTGCAATCTATTGCAGTAATGTCATCGTTTATTTTTCAAAGTGCCGCTGGCGTTTTCATTCAATTCTGTGGGCTTAAGATTTGCTGGAAGCAATATCTGCCATCTTTAGTCACCGGAATGCTAAATTCTCTTGAGTAAAAGAATTCCATTAAACTGAAAATTCGAGGAGTGAAATTACGAAATGATTTCACGCGCCTTTTTGTCAAAATGTCAAGAACTCAGTTATTACATGGTATAAAATCAGACCCTGCACTGTGATTGGCTATCTGAGTGGGCAAGATGGCGCTATCTTGTGCAATCGGCACTGCCCGTTGTGTCCCGCAAAAAAATTCCCGAATAGCCGTATTTATTGACTAAGCTTGTTTAAGGTCAAGGTGGCTGGATATTGGCCTTATATTTTTGCACCGAAACCGGGTCGACGTCCACAAACATGCAAAGAAAGAAACTCAAAACCAGGAACGTGGACTCGACCCGAAAGGAACAAAAACATTGATCACAAACTGGCCCCAACTTATTTACAGCCGCTTTTTTAGTCACCGCTGCGCAGAATAGAATCTGGGCACACGGAGATTAAATTCACCATGGCCTAAGCAAAACGATTCAAAATGGAGCTTTTTTAAACCTACAATGAGGCCCCTCTCCTGGAAAAGATTGCCCAGAGATTGATAAATCCTGGCTCTACAAGACGGTTTAAACGAAGCGGACCAAACAAACCAATGATATTACAATATTCCCCTCTCAGCAATCGTGTACAACACTAAGCCATTTTGTATTATTTTTAGTGTGATCACAATAAGTAAATATTATGTCATATTATAGCTTGAATTTACTAAACCAAGACGGCGTACCCAGTCTCGTCTTCACTACGTGATAGCGGCGTGATAGCGGCGTACCCAGTCTCGTCTTCACTACGTGATAGCGGCGTGATAGCGGCGTACCCAGTCTCGTCTTCACTACGTTTTTCATTCGCCGACAGTTATTATAAACAAATCAATGGTGTGGCCATGGGTACCAAAATGGGACCCAGCTACGCCAATCTTTTCGTAGGCTACATTGAACACCAATTTTTCAATCAATACAACGGCCCCAAACCTGACCTCTACCGTCGCTACATTGACGACTGTGTCGGCGCCACTTCCTCCACCAGAGAGGAACTCAATCAATTTATAACTGCTGTTAATTCGTTTCATCCGGCTCTTAAATATACCTGGGAAATTTCCGATACTTCTTTAGCATTTCTAGATATTAAGGTTTTTGTCGAAGGCAACGGTTTATGCACCAGTGTGCACTACAAACCCACAGATTCTCATAGTTATTTGTTGTATTCATCTTCACATCCATCACATGTCAAGAATTCCATTCCTTATTCTCAATTTCTTAGACTTCGTCGCCTTTGTAGTGTAGACTCTGATTTTTCCTTAAAATCAGAAGAAATGTGCGAGTTTTTCGACAAACGTGGCTATCCCGCCTATGTTGTTGAAGCAGGCCATCATCGCGCCCAACAAATTGATCGGCAGTCAGCACTACAAACGTCTCAGAAGGAGAATAACAATAGAATTCCATTCACTCTCACATTTCACCCTCACAACCACGCAGTTAAATCCATCATTCTAAAAAACTTTAAATTACTTCAAAATGATCCCGATACTGGCAGAATCTTTTCGCAACCGCCATTAATTTCATTCAAACGCGACAAAAACATAGGTAACTTTTTAGTCAGAAGTGCTTTTCAAACGAGTGAACAACCCGGTACTTTTAAATGTGCACGCGCACGATGCAAAACATGTCCTTTCATTTGCAACGTTGAAAAATTGTCGGGACCCAAGCGATCCATTAAGATCACTGATCATTTTACCTGTACCTCAGCCAATGTCATCTACTGTATAACTTGCACCCTTTGCAAAAAGTTATATATCGGCGAAACAGGTAGACGACTAGGCGACCGATTTCGAGAACATCTTCGTGACGTAGAGAAAGACGACAAAAACGCATCTAAACCGGTCGCTAGACACTTTAATCTGCCGAATCATTCTACGCAACATATGACAGTCTGCGGCCTCTCCCTACATCAAGGAAGCACAGAAAGCCGCAAAACTCTAGAACAAAAATTTATTTTTCAAATCGGCACTCTTAATCCTCACGGTATCAACGAACGTTTTTCATTTAACTAATTTACTATGTTTTTCACGTTGCCAGGCACCAACCAATAGCGTAGCTCCATACTTCTGTATATAAACCACACACAACCCACAATTCCTCGATTCGCTCCGACGAAGGGCTAGCGCTCGAAACGTCAGCTTCTGAATCTCTTTACGGTGGCTAATTCACATTATCAACTCAGTTGATAAAACCAAATTATCTCGTCTTCACTACTATGTATTTCAAAGTGTCGCTGTCACGGGTCACTTAACACGTGACCAAAAGAAGCGGAGGCTCTGAGGACGAGTAAAAGGACACGTCTTGTGCGCCCGCGTTTCTCGATGACTATGCGTCACACATTTGAAGTGCTTTGCTATTTATTCAATATTTATTCATTCATTTATTTCTTTGTTTATTTGTTTGTTTTCATTGACACAGAAAACCCAACCATAATGCTTACAAAACCTCGGAACGTTCCTCCGGCGCTAACTTTACATCCCGAGGTAAACTCACTGACAGAGTTTGCAGTGTCCGTCTATTGTCAGTCAAAGTTAAATCGGTCTGTTAGAAGTCCGCGGATAAGTCGTTTGTAAGGTGCCGGTAGTTGTTGACATCTGTTAAGAGGCGTTTGTTCGAAGTTAGTGTACCAGCTTTCGGGAGTCAGGCGTTGAAAATAGTCCGTACTGTAGGTTAAGCATTGAGCAGAGTCCCAGTCAATATTGTGGTTTGTCAGTTGATGATGCACAGCAATGTGATTGTTGACATCACCATTTCTAGTGGCTCGTTTGTGTTCAGTCAGTCTCGTGTTAAGTTTCTGCCCGTCTCACCAATGTAGGAAGCCTGGCAGTCGGAGCATTTGATCTTGTAAACAGCTCCCTGTCTGTTGTTGGGTTCGTCTCGGTCTTTAACGTTGGTCAGGAAGTGTCGTAACGTAGTTGTAGGTTTATGAGGCTACACGGATGTTGTAGGGCTGTAAGATCCATGAGATAGTCTCAGACGTGCCCTTAATGTAATGTATAGTCAGTGTAGTAACAGGTGTCGGGTTCTTGTTCTTTGCGTCAGTATCAGTAGGTCGAAAAATGTTTCGTCTAATAAAGTCAGCGTTGAAGTTGTTTTTGATAAAAACACGTTCAAGGTACTTGTTTTCGTCACGTGAGCTGTCCGGTGTATCGCAAACTATTTGCGCTCGTCTCGTCAAAGTCTTTATAGTCGTGGCTTTGCGTGAAGTCGGGTTGTAGGATGATTCGTCAAGTAATCTGTCGGTATGCCTCGGCTTTCTGTACACTGTCGTTCGTAGTTCGTTGTTGTCGCGGCTTACCAAACAGTCTAGAAAAGGAATTTTTCCTTTTTCTTCGATTTCTTTTGTAAACCAGATGACGGCGTTCTGTTCGTTAAGGTGGTCGTGAAAAGCGTGAATGTTGTCTTTGTGAACGGCGGTAAAAGTGTCGTCAACGTAGCTTAACCAGAGTGGTATTGTTCGTCGGCAAGTTGCAAGGGCGCGTTCCTCTACGTGGTGCATCACGATTTCTGCGACAACCTTCTATTTCACAAACGTTTTGTGGCAACTGTTTCTATTTCTTATCAACGAGGGTGAAGGCCACCTAAAGTTTGCTACTAATGAATAACCAAATTCCAGTTTTAGTTTTGATTTTTTAACACCCCTCTCCCCCTCCCCCCTGGGAATTTCCAGTAACTCTTCACTAGAATACTCAGTAATTTGCGTGCATCTGTGGCAAAAAAGAGGTTACATGTTGGCTGTTTTGAATTAATGTGACATATAAAGGACATTCATCAATTTACGTGAGGATGTGACTAACGTTGTGAACATTTATCTTCAGACAACAGTACGTTCTTGCTGCGGCACGCTAATGTATTTTGAGACTGAACCACTTTCTGGCCAAAAGAACATTGAACGATAACTGTAACTGCAGTTAAAGCCTTTTAGTATTGTTTGCAAAAACTCTCATACATCATGAATCTTAAAAATGACCGGCAAAGTCAACAAAGTGTGTAAAGCTTTCATGTTATATTTGACACAAACATTAAGCCTCCTATTGGCTGTTTAAAATATAATGTATGTAGCACTTTCGGCAACTTCCGTGCAGGTGTTTTGAAAATTAACTTTGGAAATTAATTTCAGAAAATAGAAATTTTTTTGCGGCATACACTCCAATACACTTTGACCGCACTTTTCAATATTCTTTTGGCCGTGGCCAAACGTTTATGGAACAATAACAAGTAATTGCGGAGAAAGCACTATATTTTTTTTGCAAACACTCGTACTTCATAATCTGAATGTGAACTGACCACTTAAAATATAAAGAACATTTGGCAGCTAACATGCAGATGTTCCTAAAATGTCATTGACAGGTATTTTATCTTCAAATGACACGAAGTTTTTCTTGTCACACTTTGATATACTTTCAGTTGAGACTGAATCACTTGGTTGCTAAAAGAATATTGAACAAATTAACAAGTACAACGCAGTTAATTTTGCATGATTGTTTCTTTGTGTTGCGCAAAAAATATATCAATTTTAGCTAGTTTTTAGTTACAACACACAATGTTACATTACTTCTTGACTACGAGCCTGTACAGGTGATGTTTCGTTAATTCTGGGGGTCAATTTGTTTTTATAGAAGTTTAATTTTATGGAAGCTTTTAAGATAAAATATATGATGTTTACTATGCTGCTGAGGGAACAGGTGTTGGTGATTGTTGTCTTGAGTATTTTGATGGAAGTCAATTTTTATTTCAATAAAGACTAAAACTCAACTTAGCTTTTATTAATTATGCAGATGAGCTGGATACTTTAAATTTTCTTTCAGAGGGTAATACCACATATTGAAGGAACTGAAATCAGTTTGTCTTCTAGAAAGGTAAGTAAATTACAACTTAATGTTACCCAAGGCTAATTTGTCTTTTTTTTTTTGCAGTCGTACACTCTTAAAGTGTGAGTCGTTTTTAACGTTAAGAAACAAAAATATGCATGTCATAGCAAGCACTTGCAATTCAATATGAGCAGCAGGAATTCTTGGTAAATTCAATTTCACTACTATTTCCAACTCTGAGGGCAAAAGAAAATTTCTGGGATGCGGGAATTAAATGTGAAAATAACAGTTAATACTAATTAATTGTTAATCAACATGATGAAGCTAATTATTTCCCCACACCTCCCGAAAAACGTCATTACTGTAGAAATATAAAGCGCTGGGATGAGAAGCCTAAATTATATAGTTTTATAGCTATATGTTCTAACATGGTCTGATGTCATGACTTTTTTCTTTTCTCTCTCTAAATCCTAAAAAATTGGAATTGCGGAAATAAGCGAGTTCATACTAGTGGGGCGCAACAGTACTTCAATTTCAAAAAGAGGTGTGTTTTGTTTCCAGAATGAGAAGAAAAAATTTGACCTGAATTTAAGAAAATGCTGAACAAGACGTGGGAGATTATATACTGGAATTGTTTGTAACTCCTTGTATTTTACATTTAAAAGCAACCTTACAACGCTGCTACGTTACAAGCATCGCCATTTGATCGGTTTTGCTGTTTTGATGTTGTACTGTTGATTTGATGTATTGGACGATTCTTCACAGGAAATATTGAGATGCATCAGCTATCTGTAATTCTCCTACTGGTAGTCTCGTATTATGTTCCATCAGCAGGTGAGTACAGTACATGTAAGACAGAAAATAAGTGGAAAGTATTTCATGTACCTCATACTAACTGAGCTGGAGGTTCACTTTTGTACTGTAAGTTAAAAACCAAGTTTCATCGCCCATTGATATATGACCTAAGCAAGAAGCATGTGAGCTTTGAGCGAAAGAAAAAAACTTTTGAATACGTACGTTGTTGTATGTCGGAACGGAGAAGATATTGGAGTGTATGTTTAGCTATACTCTCTAACCAAGCCAGTCTTTTGCTTCATTTTTGGATTCGGCCCAGTTGGCCCACTCCTTCTCTCTGCACTTTCTTTTCACTGTCCTTATCCATGTTATCTCTGGCCGTAATAAATAAAATAAAAAATAAAAAATAATCTTTGGCCGTCCCACTTGCCTTTCTACTTCAGGCTGTCACTCCATTGCCACCTTGCAGTCTTTATTCTCAGAAATGCATTTCCGGTGCAGTTCCATGTATTTTTCTCTTTCGGAACTCATCGCTAATCTTATTCATGCCTTTTATTTAAGATATGGTCATTTGTGACCAGTATATTATTTTTACCTCCCTTTGGGTCTTTCTTCAGCATATGAATTGGAATCTATCCACCCTCTTCTCTTCTGCTGGAAGTTAATATTTTGTAGGCTTCGCATCTATACTGTAGCACTGAACTCGCTTTCACCGGAATCTTTCGTGTTCCGTCATTTTTTTTTTCGAGATTTTCATCAGGTTGAAAAAAGGTTGTAATGATTTTTTAAGATGTTTCTTGGTGCATTCCTTGACTGCACCATCCAGTTGTCACAGTTGCAAAAGACAAGCTCTTGTCCATCCCCCACTTCCTCATTTCCCTTCGTTCATTTATTCTCCTCGCATTTTAATGCATTCAGCTCCAGTTCCGACCTTTCTTGTTCTTGACTTCTGCAATTTGTCAGTGCTTGACTGAGAAAACGAGACTAGTAAGCTACATTAGATATCTGCTGTATGTCAGATGGTTTTGATCGGCCATTTTAAGTCACGGCGTGCGGAACAGCTTTAAATGACTGATGTGCATAAAAGCAAAATGATTCAATTGAACTATGTCGCTAATACATGGTGTGAAAATTTTAAGGAAACTTACTAATAAAGTACGAGACGTTTTTCCAACCAAAACAGCTTCAAATTCAGGGTCGTAGCTAGATAAAAACATACCTGAATTATCACGGATATCAGAAAAAACAACTATTTTTATTTTAAATGTTAATTCTTGTTAATAATAAACTGTGATTATCGTTTCATGTGGATGTTGGGAATCAAATCAGATGGTCAAGGTAAGTACATTGCTTGGTCTCCTGCTGTTCTTAATTTTTTAATTCATTTCTTATGGGAAACAGAATATAGATTCTCTTTTAATAACTGATTTTGAGCTTCCCATTCTACTGTCGATGCCGTGGCAATATTTAGCCCCTAAGTATTTTATACTTACGATTTAATTTCCAGTTGCTGAGTAGTTTTCTTCTTCTTACCTTTCTGTTTTATTCCTTATAAGGAACAGACTAGAAAACTTTAGTTTGCATAGAATTTTTTTTCCATGTAGATTATTATAAATATATTTTCCTTTAGTAAATTTCTCAAAGAAAGAAAATTTTATCTTTCATCTTTCAGTTGTAACTCCAAAATAAAACCGTAAAGTGGTAGTTTGTACTTACTATAGATATTTACTTCTTGGTAGTAATTGATTTTCCTCTTTTCCATTTTATTTATTGTCGTTGTCGATGTTGGGGAACAATTCAGCTAGTGAGTAGAAATAATTCTTTTTACTTTTCAACTTATCACATCACCTTTTTTAATAAAAGTAACTTAGTGGTCAGCGTTTAGTTACCTGTGAAGTACAATTTGTTTTAAAACTAAATTATACAACAAAATACTAATTTCTTTTAAAAAAAAAAAAAAATTTCCGAAAAAATCATTTTTTTTGCACTTTATTGTCGTTGTTGGAGAACTAATCATGTTCTAA
>CM042756.1:20721229-20743985 GCA_022496165.2 Catalaphyllia jardinei
TAGAGGCTACTTAAGGCGCTTTCGATTCGACCAAAAACACGGGAAATTTTGGGGGAACGAATGGAATAGACTTTTTCCGGAATTTCATTCCGAAATTTTGGATGTACCTCGTGAAGTTGGCCTAAAATTCCGGAAAATCGGAATAACCGAAATATTCGGTTCTATTCGACCATTCCTGCTCGTGTCCAGTTTCAACGTGCCCGGAGATCGACTTCAACATGGCAGATCCTCAAGCTTCTAAATATATAATATCAATGCTTTATCTGACAAACGACTGAAATATCTTACTTCAACATTATTGAAGTGGACTGGCCTCAACAAGATTTAGTGAGTAGTGCGAAAATACATGTGAGTTATGTGAAATGCGGCCATGACCATACGAATAAACAGCTCCCTCGTCATTCGAACGTGAGTCTTGAACTCGTCCAGAAAGTAAGGAGGTACCCTTAAAGTAATCGTGAGCTGCTTTTAAATTCCTACGATAAAAGTTACATCGTCATCCTCACCCAATACATCGTTTATTTCAACTTCAGAGTACGCCGAGCAACTCCAAAGCAAGTAAAAAATGATAAAATAGGGATAGATCCCTCCCTTTGATTTCGTATTTTCGCGCGAAACTTGGAATCTGATGACCTGGGACGGGTTTGTCCAACCAACCAGAAAATACTGCTTCATTCGTCGCATGGTCAAATGGAAAGCGCCCTCAATTTCCATTTGCTTAGGGGACCTTCTCTTTTTTCGGCTCCGAATTCCGGGTCGTAGCTATTCAGAAATTTATACTGAGGGTTCAGATGAAAAAAAATGTGTTTATTTTAAATGTTAATTCTAGTTTATAATAAACTTTCATTCTCTTTTCATGTCGATGTTGGGGAATACATCAGTTGGTTACGGTAAGTATCTTAAAAAAATATGGCTCGGGGGGCCTTTAGTTTTTAATTTGTGCCCTTTATTTCTTATGGGGAACAGAATATAGATTTCTTTTAATAATTGATTTTCGTCTTTTCAATTTCATTGTCGATGTTGGGGAACAAATCAGTTTGTAAGTACCATTCTTTTTTTTATTTTCAATTGATCATATCAATCTCTTTTGATCCAATGTACTAATTGCAAAATTGCCTAGTGATTTGAGTTTTTATTTCTTCAATAAATTCCACATAGTAGTCTTCCCTCAATGACACGTGACCTATGGGGCAGCCCCCAGGAGATTCTCAGGGCTCTTGCGTTTTATTGTACTACATTTGCAATTCATTTAGCTGATCGTTGCAGCTCATTTCACAGCTTATGCTGGGAAAACGTTGCAGATCCTTGTTCCCTCTCCCCTTCCCTCTTGTTATGCTGGTTTCTCAGTAAGCATTTGGTCAGGTAAGTTTTTTTCCACTGATATCTTTCAGTGCGACGGTGCCAATCACACAGCCGCTTTTTGGGGTGGCTCTCACTTCTAGGGTTGCCATGATTACCTTCTGCAGATTGTTAGTGGCGTCCTTCCTAACTTTTTAATCCCCAACCTCACATATTTTTGTGCTTTTAATTCCTGTTAAGAATAAAATGTTGATTCCAATTAATAATTTTTTTTCTTTTTTTCCTTTCTATGTGTTTTTTGGGGAACAAATTAGGTAGTAAGTATCATTCATTTTACTTTTCAATTCATCACCTCAATTTCCTTTGAGTCAATGTGGTTAATGTTAAGTTACTTAGGTGAATTGTGTTCTTATGAGGAAAAAAATATAATTGTATTTCAATTAATTAAACACTATTTTAAATTTAAACTAGCGCAATTTAATTTTTTATACCTGTTATCCATATAATTTTTATTCCTCTTAATGACTTTTTTCCTTTTAATCGCCGATGTTGGGGAACAAATCAGAGGGTAAGTATCATTGGTCTTACTTTTAAATCATAACATGAATTTTGTTTTGAATTGATCAAAATTGATTTTAAATTATATGATGGTCTTACGCTTCTTTTAAGTCAATAAATTCTCCAGAGAAAAGAAAATTATATCCTTTAATTAAAACCTACATCAAACTGAAATATCCCAATAAAATTCCACAATAATTTGATAATTCCTGTTAATTGCTGATTTTCATCTTTTCCATTTTATTATCAATGTAAGGGAACAAATTAGTTGGAAGTATATATATTTTTTACTTTTCAACTCCTTACATCAATTTCTTTTAAATCGATCTATCTAACCTAAATGACGCACCTGGTGGTTTCGTGAACCGATCTATTCATGTGAATTTACTTAATGGTATTGGCTTTCTTTTCTATAATTATTTTTTTCGAATTAGCGTTCAATTAAAAAGTACAGTCAAACCTAGCTCTATTAAGTGGCCACTCTCGGGGATGAGGCAACTGGCCGTTTAATAGAGGTTCTCCCGAAAACAACGTTGGGTGTCGTCCAGTTTTCAGTTAAATGTAAGTTCAAACTAATGCAAGTGGAGATTAAACAGAACAATGATGGTTATAATACGGCCCATAACGTTAACAAAAGTCAACAAAAAACTACGTTTCCACATTGTCATCTGGCTAAAAACGTCCAACTTCAAATATCTCTGGCCGCTTAATAGAGGTGTAAAAGAAAATAAGATCACTCTTATATCAGCTTGTATCAGCTTATATCAGCTTATATCAGCTTGTATAGCTGACAACTTTTCCGGGACAAGCCAAATAAAATGTTGTAAAATGTTGGCCCCCTAATGAGGTTCGACTGTGTGCATACTTGTCCAATACTCTGACAAATTTATGCATAGCATTGTATTGTATTCTATTGTTTTGCGTCGTTCTCAACTGTATTGTATTGTTAATCTATTGTTAATCTATTGTTATGTGGATTTAATACAATACAATGCTAACTGAATTTGTCGGAGTATTGGACAACCCTCACTGTATGTTGAATTTAAAGTAATAAAATAAAATGTCACATTATTGATAAAATTATTTTAATTCTGTTAATAACTGGGTTTTCATATTTTCTATTTCATTATCGTTGTTGGGGAACAAAGAGGGTGAGTAGAATTTTTTTTTCAATTCAGCGCAACAATGTCCTTTAAACCTGTTTACTTAATATAAAGTTACCTAACGGTCTTGTTTTTCTTCATCTTTAGCGATCGTTCTTATAAGGAAGCAATTATTGTGCTTTAATTAAAAACTATTTTGAACCTGAAATAACACAATAAAATATTCATGCTTATAATCCATCAAATCTTTTCGCTCGCGTACGATTGGTCTAAACACGTCACGTGACCGAATATCCCCCAGCTAAAACTGGGGGATATCCGAGAATATCCCCCAATTTTCAAAACTGCGCGCGTTGCGTAAAAGATTTGAAGGATAATAAACACGATAGTCTCCATTTGGGGCGAAAATATGCTCGGATATTTGTCCTTGGACATTATCTGTTCCTCGAAGCGCACAGTTCTTTTCTCGGAACAGATAATGTTCGCGGACAAATATCCTAGCATATTTTCGCGCCAAATGGAGACTATTGTTTATATATTTACCAAAAGCTATTAATTTCTGTTAATAATTGATTTTTTTTTATTCCTATCCATGTGTTTGCTGGGGAACAAATCAGAAAGTAAGTATCATTCGTTTCACTTTTCATTTCATGACATGGATTTTTTTTTTGAACCAGTCTACCTAATGAAACGTTACTTTTCTCTCTTTCTTTGTTAAATTTCTTAAATCTTTGAATCAAAAACAACTCTAAATCTAAACTGACACAAAAGAATATTGATTTATGCTAACAATAACATATAGATTTCTTTAATTAAGAGACTTTATTTTTTTATTTCTATTGTCCATGTTGGGAAACAAATTAGAAGGTATGTATAATTCTCTTTACTTCTCAATTCATGACATTAATTCCTGTTGAATCAATCTACCTAATTTAAAATTACCTACCAGTCAAAGCTACAAACTGCTAGGCAAAGTCCATTTTTTTATATTACACTCTGATGTATTACTACTGTCTTTGCCCTGCCTCACCTATATGTATCTTGCTTCTCACTTTAGTTTATATATAAAAAATCGATTTACTTTAGCATATCACTAATAGGTGTGATAACAGCTTCTCTTTACTTCCTGTTTCTGGTATATACCACACTAATTTTTATATCGTCACCTCTGGCAAGAAAAAAACGCCCGGTTAGGGCGCGAGTTCTTTAACACCGCTTACATAAATCCAGACATATATATAACGCTCACTAGTTCTTTCTAGTGAGCACTCTGACATGGCGTAGACGATACCACAAGTGTGGGATCGTTCTCCTCCATCCTAGCATCAACATTGCAATGATGGGACCCAGACGGCAGTTATAAATTAAATTAAGTTTGTTTCTTTGTGTGTGTTATGTTAACGTTGTGTGTGACCTAGCATAATTAGGTATAATCAGCTTACAAACTGGCAATCTGGCATATTTAACCCACTGGTTATTTCAGGTTGCCAGGCACTTGTTATTAATTATAATTCTTAATTTGATTCAACTAATTTTGTAAGAAGAGTGTATAGATAGAGTATGTTGTTGTTGTTTACTTACTGTCTTGTGTATTTTTGTTTACTAAATTTCTTTAAGGCCAGAAAATAGTTCCTTTTAATTGGTTGGTTTTCACGTTACGTCACTAAATCTAAAAATACAAAATTTACTTTGATGATGTACAAGAGCAACTGAAAACTAATATTCATACAAATTTTCGCTCCTAATGGGCTCTTGGTTTTGTGATAGACCACACTTGAATTTCCAAGCTTTTGTGTGTCGTGGCATTTACATGACGGCCGAAAGAGTAGTTGTGTGGGTTAAAAAAAGTGACTTATTTCGGGGAATTTAGGCTATCTGAACAGTTCATGTATTACAAAAAGTACTATTTTAATGTTTTTGAGTTCCTCGAGAGATAAATTTACGCTTTTGGAGCAGCAAAACTCAGTGACAGATGTTTCTGTTTATTTCCGGCCACCATGTCGGTGCCCATCTGGATAGGCACTGGCGTGCCGTCTCCATACAAATCTCTCTAAATTTGGGTAAAAATTTCTCCGCAAATCTCTCTTGCGAAAAATTGCAGTCACCCCAACCTTGGTGGGAGTCCTTGCATATTTGCCTTCTTTCTTTTCCCAAATTCTGGACCATATTACTGTTAACAATAAAGAAATATTTCCCGTTATTAATTTAGTTTCATCTTTTTCTTTCTTTTCAATTTTCGGAAATGAATCAATGCTTTTATTCAATTCTTAACATCGATTTCTTTCATACTAATCTACTTCATGTGAAGTTTCCTAGACAGTGTTCTGGTGTTTCTTTTCTTGGATTAATTTTCTTTAAAAAAAGGAAAAGCATATTATCTGCCAATAGGCCATTTTCGATATATTAAAATTCTAACATGGCTCCGAGGCTTGGGGGAATAAAACAAAAGAAATCCCGTCGAGGATGAGAGATGAATAATTATGACTGTCACAGTAAAATATGAATTCCTGTTAATAAGTTACATTTATCTTTTTATTACGAAAAATAATGGCGTGACTTAGAAGGTTCGCGTATATGTTAATTTAGTCTCGAATCTTCTCGCATATTAATTAGGGTCGTATCACAGTGACTAAGCAATTTATTTTAGTCGTTTACGTCTGCTGCTGTAAATAGTTTTATATTGTAATCATACTTTATTTAGTAGTTCTGACAGTTCTAGAATCTTTTGCTGTAAAGTACATAAGCGAATCGGTGTAGTTCTTAGGTGGTATTTTCCCAGGAGTGTTGAGAGAATAATTTCGTGAGTCAGTAGTGTTTACTGAAGTGTGACGAAGGTCGCGTGTAAAGTTTCGTCAGAGGTCGTGTTTGTTGAAGTGTAACAGAGAGATTACGTGGATTTCTGGCAAGAGGCCGTGTTTATACAAGAGTGACGGAGGCCGAAGTTTAACTGACAAGCCTAGCGCGTGCTTGTTGTGAAGTCTTGTGGGGAATTACTGCGTTCGTCTGGAATAAATAACCTTGCTGTTTTCGACATCCCTGAGTTCTGTTTGGACTACAAACTGCCTACCACTTAAAACATCGAACTTTTAACAACCATCTTAAATCACTTTTTTTAGTTCATTAATCAATTCCTTTGAGCCAACTTACCTAATGTTGGGTTACCTAGCGGTCTTGTTTTTTTTTCCTCAATGCATTTCTTAAAAGGAAGAAACTATTATCTTTTATTTAAAAGCTGTTCATTCTTTTGATAGTTAATTTTCATCTTTTTCTTTCCACATGTTTCTTGGGGCAAAAAATCAGTTTGTAAGTATCATTTTTTTTCAATAGATGACATCAATTTTTTTAAACCAATTTACTTCATGTAAAGTTGCCTAGTGGTCTTGAACTATTTAAAAGAAAGAAAATGTTATCTTTCATGCGAAAACTATTCTGACTCTGTAAATTATATAACATGTTAATTTCTAATAGCGACATTAATTCACCGAAATAATCATATTACTATTCATTTTTTCTTTCCATATGTTTGTTGGCGAACAAAATCAGGTTGTAAGTATGATAAGATTCTTTTCACTTGGCAATTCATCTTTTTACATCAATAGGCCATTTCCGAGATTTTTTTTGCCTCTGTTTCAAAACAAGTTTAAATGCGAAATCATTCATATGAAAATGACTTTGATTTGTATGAAAATGAAACTGTATGCAGAACTCACTTTCATATGAAAGGTTTCGCACTTAGACTCATTTTGAAACAGAGGCACAAAAAAAGCTCGAAAATGGCTTATCCCTTTTGACTAAAATCTATCTACTGTAATGTTACGTAGTAGTCTTGCCTTTTTACCTCACTAAATTTATTAAAAGGAGGGAAATGTTATCTTTCAATTGAAAAAACAAGAATCTGAAATAACACAATAAAATATCAATTTTGTGGTAATACTTTAGAAAAATATTAAAGCAAGAAAATTATCGAAAGTGAGCCATTATGACGCTTCAATGTGGATCTACACCCCCCCCCCCCTTATCAGGAGTGTAAGCAGACTCTAGAATGCGTTAGCTCCAATCGTCAGAGAATCAAAAGAGACATTGCGTCATTTAAGCGATGTCTTAAAGTCCACATGGCTTAGAGTGTCGTGCTTGTAATATTTTGTAAGTAGCTTTAGTTTTAGACTCTGCTTTTAGTCATTTGTAAATTGTATACACGTACGCGTTTTAACGAGCACTTTGTGCTCCTAGGTGTCACGTTTCTAAATAGAGAATTGACTGATTGATTGATTGATCGTATCATTGTCACATGAATTAAAAAAATAACAGCAGGGTATATTTGTGTAGCTTGGGATGCCAGAAAATAATTTAGCAAAGGTGACATAAAGGCATTGCGGTAAAAAGCTTCGCGTGAGTGGAATCCGCTTGCGTGCTCAGTTTCCGTCTTTTGCCCTTTATGCAAAACATTTTAAACATCAAACATTTGATTTTCCCACCGTATTTTTTTATAACTTTGAAGTCATTAATTACGTTGTCGGGTCCCTGAAGTGTTTTTCGATCACATGAAGTTAATGTTCCACTTGACGTGTTGATAAAGGTGGCGGCAACTGTACCCAATCATTTGGCAATGATGGCATGAAGTCGTCAAAACGTCATTTCACTGTATTGTCATTAATTTTCTTGCTTAAATCTTTTGAGAATAAATTAATAATTCATGTGTATAATTGATTTCTTTCTTTTCCATTTTGCTGTCGATGTTGGGAAAAAATCAGCTCGTAAGTATCATTCGCTTTACTTTTCATTTAATCCCAATTTCTTTTAAACCAGTTTACTTCATGTAAAATTGCATTGTACCCAAACAACTGAATTTCATTTTTTTCTATTTCCATTTTGTTTTCGATGTTGGGGAACAAATTAGCCAGTAAGTATCATTTTTTTTTACTTTCTAACTCATTACAAGTACAATTTGTGTGATAAATGCATCTATTGTAAACATACCTAGTGGTCTTGTGTTTTATTTTTTTTATTACATTTCCTTATAAGGAAAACATAGTATCTTACGATTTTAAACTGTTTTGGATTTTCAATAACATAAAAATAATATTAATTAACAATTATTCCATGAGTGCACTTTGGATATGAGATGGTAAATAGGCTACGAGGCCCTTGGGGCCGAGTTGGCTATAACCAGTCTCATATCTAACAAGTGCGAATGGAATACCTGTTTTGTTAAATTCGGTACTCTTGTACACTTGGAAATTATAGCTAAATTTTATAGATTTTTATTTTTACCAAACGACCGGAAGTTGATGTGGCAAAAACGACCGCAAGTGGGAAGTCACCTGGCATGCGCGCCGCTCGTAAACTTAGTTGAATGAAAAATGTGAAAACGACGCACGCGAGTCTGGTGAACGAAAATTGCAATCATTTATAATTTAAGGTGGTTGGAAACAGTTTCCAGTACTTTTCAAGACTTAAGAGTTTGATTGGTCATTATAACCACTCTATACCGGTTGATGCCAAAATCATGGTATCGACAAACTGCCCAATCATCAGTTAATTTTGTGGCACAACAGGTTAGCATAGCAACAATATGGCCTGCTAAAAACACCCTTAAGTTTAGCTTTTAGGGCTTTTTGTAAAATTTAAGGTGGCTCTGAAGCCCCCTCGCAGAAGTTTTTTAAACTTTGCAAAAAGTTGTATCTTATCATGCTGATTACAATCCGATAATAAAAAATGGGGGGGAGGGGTCACTGAGCTCGTTTTTGAGTTATAAGCGTTAAAGTGCCACTATGATAAAAAAAATCACTTCCTTTTTTTCTTGAGATTCTGAAAGTGTGTCTGCTTAACACTTGACTGGCAAAATTCTGACCTTTCATCTTTATCCAAAGGCCGTTTACTTTGAGTGTAAGTTTTGGATTTCACGATCCGCCATCACTCACGTTCAAACCTGACCGATTTGACCTCAGAGGGTTGGATCCGGGAAAAGTGGCGTCAAAGGCTCACCAGCTTAAAATTTCTGCGTGTGAACGCAGCTTATTATGTATGCAAAGGGCGAGTTTAAAAGTGTGAAAGCCCAAAACTCTCGTGCTGCATGTTAATTCTGCAGCGTACACACGCTTTGCATTCTTAAACTAGCGAGCCTTTGACGTCATTTTCTCCTCGATCCAGCTCTCTCAAGAACTTAAATTTAGTAATGGCGGATCATTAAATAGGAAAGTTCCAGTTAAAATAAACAAGTGCCTTTTTTAAATCAAGGATTAAAACTTGGGTCACTTAGTGTTTAGTTAACATAGTTTTGAAATCCAAAGGAAAAAAATAGTTTATTTTTTGTCACAGAGGCACTTTAAAAGCTAAAATTAAGAGTGTTTTTAGCAAGCCATATTGTTGCTATGGTAACCTATTTTGGCAAATTAACAAATTAGCAGCAACTTGTTCACCGATGATTGGGCAGTTTATTTGATACTATGATTTTGGCATCAACCGGTATAGAGTGGTTATAATGACCCATCAAAGTCTTGGAAAGTACTGGAAACTGTTTCCAGCCACCCAAAGGAATGTTTACCAAACGAAGGATATTCAACCTTGGTCAGAAAGTTTGGAAAGCATTCAAGTTTGAGTCATCGAGAAGAGTTATAATTGTGCACTTGCACATTGTCATGGTCAAAATAATTTTCTACAAAAACTCTATCAGCATTCCCTTAAGCTTTCTGTGGCTGCCTTGGCATCAGTTCGAGCTGGATGTGTGGAGCTGATTGCTGGCCAGTTTCAGAGTCAGGGACAGAATATGTTAACGAAGGATTCATCTTCAGAATCTCCGAGGCAACCCTGATGGTTTTTCGTGGCTGGTAAAGATTCGAGCCGACCTCGGATCGGCTCAAAATATTCAACCCCTTCTTGGATTTTTCGCAAGGACAGAATTGTTGGCGTTAGCTGGCGATAATTCTCTCGTCCTCGTCGGCCGAAAAAGAGATCGAGGTAAAACTGGTTCGTCCTCTGTAGTTGTGCGGGATGTTTGCTCTCTGCCCGTGCGAGGTCACCGCTGTCGAACAGTTTCTCCATCTGTTCATTGGAAGTTAGTTTCTTACTGTTTCTTGGCTCCACTACGCCGGCAATGTTGCCCGTTTTTCTGAGGTTCTTCGCAAATGCTCTAATGCTTCATTTGCCTCAGTAAAAGTGGGGTCAGAGATAACGGAAAACGGTTTGTTGAGCGGCAGCCAGCGAAGGAAACGATCAATGGCGGCTCTCAGATGGATTTCTTAGATGAACTTTGTAAGCTGACAGTGTGCCGCGTTATCCTTCTTCCTCGCAGACGTGCAAAACCTCTACAGAAGAAACATTCAGTTCTTCTTTTAACATTTCTTCTGTCGGTTTCGAAAATTTGGTGCCACCAGAACTAACAAGCCATTCAGTAACATTAAGGTAAAAAGTGTTTTTGTTACGTAATCTTCATGAATGCGCAAAATCTCGATATTTGAAATTTTGCAACTTTTAAGGGAAACATAACGGACACGTACCGTTGAACAGTCTCATTTCGAACTTTATGGCCTTTTCGTTGTTACTGGGACGGCATTGTCCGTAATTTCTTGTATTTCTTCTGTAGGCAGCTCATCCAATTAGTTTTTTTGTCATTAATTTTTTTGTCGACGAAACTTGGCTTCCCACAAACGATTTGACATTTGCCGCATTAATTTCCATATAAGGTCAAACGTAGGTATAATGGCTGGTAACTGAGATACAGTGAACCAATCAGAAAGCTAGAATTGCATTATCCGAGGTTGAGAATTTAATAATTCCAGATAACAATAAAATTTCCCTTTATTAAATAACTGATTTCCATCTTTCTATTGTATTGTCGATGTTGGGAAACAAATCAGTTGGTAAGTATCCTTTCCTTTACCTTTCAATTCATCACATCAATTTCTCTTTCAACTGATCTGGCTTTTTTTCTAGTTTTGTGCTTCTTTACCTTTAATAAGTTTCCATTTATAAGCAAAATTCGTACAGTTAACAACTTCTAAATCTAAAATTAAACCAACAAAATATTAATTTCTGTTATTAATTGATTTTCATCTTTTCCATTTTATTGTCCATGTTGGGGAATAAATCAGATGGTAAGTATCTTTTTCCTCGCTAATGATCTCCAGTAGTTTTCTAATTCTTACTTTTTTATTTATTTCCTGTAAAGAAAACAACATAAATTACTTTTATAATCAATTTTTATATTTTTCTTTTCATGTCAATGTTGACGAGCAAAGAAGGCGGTAAGTATCATTCCTTTTACTTTTAATTCCTCGATAGTGTTTGAACCAATCTACCAAATCTTAAGTTACTTGGTGGTCTTGCCTTTTATTTTAATAAATTTCTTAAAAGGACGAAAATATTATCTTTCTGTAAAAACTATTTTCAATATGAAATAACACTGAGATGAAATGCTAACTCCTGTTAATAATTGATTTTTATCTCTTCCATTTTATTATCGATATTGGGGCGGGTGGTATCATTCTTTTTACTTTTCACGACATCACATCAATTTCTTTTCAACCAATCTGCCTGATATAAGGTAACCTAGTGGTCTTGAGTTTTTTAAAATTAATTTCTTAAGAAAACGAAATATTATCGTTAAGTCAAAAATATTTTCCATTTGAAATAACACAAAAATATTTTAAAATATTCTATTGATGAAATACTAATCTACATGATGTAAAGTTAACTAGCAGTCTTGTGCTTCCTTTTTTAACAAATTTTGTAATAGGATGAAAATATTTCTCTTAGCTAAAAAACTGTATTTAATCTTTAATAGTCGACATGGAAAATTGCTCGTTTCTGATTGGCTGAGAGCATTGCACTTCAAATATAACACCAGTGTAAAAATTGTAACACCAGTGCAATTCTGGATTATGATTGGCTGAAAAAAAATTCCTTTTCTAAGCCAAAGATATCAGGTAAAAGATATGAGCCAAAGATATCAGGTAAAATGATGACGACAATTTTTCTCGAATGATAGAAAATGGTTTCAAGAAAGATCTGCCGGTACTTTCTCCAAGCGAATTTTTTTTATATTATTAAGAAGTAACTATACGGATTTTCTCGTTCAATTTGGAATTAATATGCACTTGTGAGTTAATAAAGCTCACTTATGCAAATTAATTCCAAATTGAACTTGAAACTGTATGATTAACCATAAAAACATCACAATGAAATATCAATTTTTATTTGTTTCTTTGATCGTGAGGGGGGGGTATCCTGAGAATCCTTCAATCTGATTGGTTCCAGGAGCGGGCAGTATTTTCCTATCTCCTCACCACGGTCATGGTAACCAACTACGCTAAGCGCAGAGTGAAGTTGCGATTGCTTAAAACATGGAAATGGCTTCTACATTTCGCCAAGTTTGTTGACTTTTGAAAGCGAAACTTCACACAGTGCAAAAATATTCCTGACCAATTCATTTTATTGTACATTTGTTGATACGTTGATGAGACAATGTGTAAAATAAAAACATGACTTTTCCAGTTTTTCTTAATAGTTTCTCCTACCTTCTAAAAATAGAATTTAGAAATAAATAAAAATGTTTTTCACCGGCCTTGGTCGGTCCGTATTGGGAAAAACTGTGCCCTCTGTCTCGAGTACGGCCCTCGGCCTGCGGCCTCGGGCGGTACTCGAGACCTCGGGCACTGTTTTTCCCAGTACGGACCTCCCGGCCGGTCAATAACATATATCTATCAATAAAATGCTAATTTTTGTTAATGCTTGATTTTCTTCTTTTCATTTTACTCTTGATGTTGGGGAATAAATCAGAGAGTAAGTACTGTTTCACTAGCTTCTTAACTTCAGATGCTTGGTTAGGCTATGAATCTTACTCTTTTGATTTATTTCTTATCCATGAAGGAAACGAATACAACAAACGTACGGACTTCTAACAGATTGACTTAATTTGATTAACAATAGACGGACCTCAAACTGACCGAGTTGAATAACAATAGACGGATGGAAACCGACCAGTGACTTATAACAAACTTTATACGAGTCTTTCAGCCAATACCAATATGGCTTCACTGACCAATCGCTCAGTCACCAACAACACTTCTTTTCAGAACTACCCTCGCCCTAGCGATCACACAATACGAACTAGTGATACTTCTGAGTTCAAACCACTTACTAAAAACACAATATTTATTCCTCTTGATAATTTCTTTTTATCCCTTCCTTAATACATTCTTTCTTCTCTAAATAAACTTTCTTTGGATAACTCTCTTAAAAAAGAAAATATTACCTTTTAATTAAAAAACTATTTTGAATTAGAAACAACGTAACAATAAAGTATCAATTCCTGCTAGCAATAAAATATTCATTTCTGTTTGTAACATTTTTTCCTTTTGCATTTTATTATCAATATTGGAAACAAATCAGTCTGTAAGTACACTTTTACTTGCTACTTAATATCCAGTTGCTTGGCAGTTTTCTCTTCTTACTTTTGTCATTTATTTCCTATGAAGAACAGAATATAAATTACTCCTAATATTTTTTTCATCTATTCCTTTCCATGTGTTTGTTGTGAAACCAATCAGGTTGTAAGTATCACTCTTTTTACTTTTCAATCTTTTTACTTTTCAATTCAACACGTTGGTTAATAGGTGACGTGTTTTTCTATTTCAAAATACATTTTCGTATGATGAAGAAAATATAGCTGCATTTCAATTAAACATCTTTTATCTAAACTGACTCAAATTTATTTTATTCCTGTTAACAATAAAATATTTATTCCTTTCAATCATTTTTTCTCCATTTTATCATCGGTGTTGGGGAAAAATCAGTCAGTAAGTATTATTCATTTTACTTGTCAATTCATAACTTGAATTTTGTTTCGAATTGGTGTACGTATGTTAAGTTATACAGTGGCTTTGTGCCTCTCTTACCTCAATTAATTTCTCCACGATAGACTGCTGCCAATCTGTTTTTCTCTCAAAATTTAACCAGGTGTTATGAGACATGACTTTTTAGCCTAAAGAGGAATGAAACGATTTTATTTTGCGTTCGCGATGATTAAACGCTGCTGTAAGAAATCCTTAGAGAACAAACCCACTGCGAGCAGTCTATCTCTAAAGAAAGGGAATTGTTTTTATTTTATTTTTTTTCAATTAAAATTATTTTAAAAATTAAATAGCACAATAAAATATTTACAATTATTTTCTAATTTCCGTTATTATTGATTGTCATCTTTTCCATTTCAAAGTCGATGTTGGGGAACAAATTTAGCTGGAATGTATAATTCTTTTTACTTTTCAATTTATTACATCACTCTAACGGAACCAATCTGTTTATGGAAATTTACTTAGCTGTCTTGCCGTTTCTGTGCTATACTTATTTTTTGAAGTATGAAAACGTTATCTTTCAATCAAAACCCTTTGGAATTTGAATTAATACCATAAAATATTAGTTAAATCACATTATAAATAAAAATACTAATTTCTGTTGAAATTTGATTTTTCTTATTTTCCATTGTATTATCGTTGTTCGGGAACAAATCAGCCGGTAAGTAGAATTCGTTTTACAATTTATTACACTTGTTTCCTTTAAACCAATTTACGTAATGTAAAGTCACTTAGTGTTCCTGTTTTCATTTCTCTTTGACAATTCTTCGTATAGTGAGGAAATTATTGTGTGTAGATTTAAAACTATTTGAAACTTAAAATAACCCAGCGAAATATCCATGCCTATTACCAATAAACTATTACTTTCTGTTAGTAATTGATTTTGAATTTGAGGTAATACAATAAAATACTAATTAATTCACGTTATCAATAAATATATTCCTGTCAATAACTGATTTTTATATTTTATATTTCATTATCGTTGCTGGGGAACAAATCAGTCGGTAAGTAGAGTTCTATTTTTAATTCATCACACTAATTTCATTTCAACCAATTTACTAAATATACACTACCTATTAGGCTTCTTTAACTCTCTTTGACAAATGTTCTTTTAAGGACAAAAAGTATTGTTTCAATTATAAAAACTATTTTGAATCTGAAATAACACAATAAAATATTCATGCCTAATACCAATAAGCTGTTAATTTCTGTTAAGAATTGTTTTTTATCTTTTCTTTTCCATGTGTTTATTGGGAACAATCAGACAGTGAGTATTACTCTTTTTACTTTTCAATTCGTGACATCAATTTCTTGGATGGTGGGGAAAAGATCAGCTTGCGTCACCTTTTCATTTCATCTCATCAGTTTCTTTTGAACCAACTTACTTAATGTACTACAGTTACCTAGTGGTGTTGTTTTTTCCCTTAATACACTTATTAAGTAATATCTTTCATTTAAAACTTTTTAAATCTGTAATAATACAAAACATTAAATCCTATTAACAATAAAACATTAATTCACGTAGATAATTAACTTTCCTTTTTTACTTTCCATGTGTTTGTTGGGGAACAAAATCAGGTTGTAAGTACCATTTATTTTCTCTTTCAAGTAATCACATCAATTTCTGTTAAACCAATTTACTTAATGTTGAATTGCCTAGTGGTCTTAGGCTTGTTTTCTTTAATACATTTCTTCATTGAAAGAAAATATAAAAAGTATTCTGAATATTTAATAATACTATTAAATATTTATTCCTTTTAGCAATGAAATATTAATTTACGTAATTAATTTTCATATTTTCCTTTCATGTGTTTGCTGGGGAACACAATCAGGTTGTAAGTATTTTTTTTTTTTGCTTTTTAATTTGTCATTTTACATAAATTCCTTTTAAGTCAATCTGCCAAGCGTAAAGCTACCTTGTGGTCTTGTGTAATTTTTTCTTTGCTAAATTTCTTAAAGGAAGAGAGATTATCTTGAATTTGAAATAACACAATTAAACATTAATTTCTTCTGGGAATAAATAATTAATTCTTGTTAATTCTTGTTTGTAATTGATTTTCATCTTCTCCATTTTATTGTCGATGTTGGGCAACAAATCAGATCGTAAGTATATATTTCTGACCCAATCTAGTTAATGTTTGTTTGTAATAAAGTTATGTCTTTAAAGTGGAAAATATTACCTTTCAGTGAAAGAAATATTTTGAATCTGAAATAACACAATAAAGTATTCATTTCTACGAAAAACGAAACATTAATTCTTCCCAGTAATTGAGTTCTGACATTTCCTTCTTATGTCGATATTGGGGAACAAATTATCCTGTAAAAGATCTTTTCAATTTAATCAATCCATCCCATCAATTTCTTTTGAACCAAACTACTGAGAATCTACAACCACTGTCGTGGGTAGCTGAGAGTTTTGTAGTAAGGAGGTCGGAGGAAAAACATTTTCAACACTCAATGAGTCACCTGTTTTAATAGCAAGATGTTTTCTAACCAGCAATACTAAAAGCATGACATGGTAATTTCGATTTATTTGCCTTCAACTTTCACCGTGATGTGAAACCAAACATGCATTTATCATAATAAGGTCTCTTATAATCTGTAAGTCGTATCCGACATCTATTTTATTAAGTTTCAGTTTTTTATTCGCATTCTGTCTCAATCCTCTACGATTTTAACGAGCGTTTTGGACCATTTTTAAATTGTACCTATTAAGAGCTTTTTCTTTTGAAGTTAATATGAAGGTATTCCATTGTGAGGAAATTTCCTCGTTACTTCAAATAACTTGCTGGTACTTGATGAACTTCAATCAACATTTAGCGTCTTTTAAGTGCCCATGAAATGAAAAATAATAGCTGCTTATTTAAAAGGCTTTTTAAAATACAGAAGAATGACGTTTTTATTTTTGGAACATCTCTTTTTGTTCTAGAGATATTAACGTTTTTGTATTATGAAAATTAAGAAAGTGATGACGTAGCAAACTATGCAACTAAAATGGTTAATTACTGAATTACTGACTAATCTTCAAACTTGACACCAGAGATGTACATCACAATAAAAACAAATTGACACCTGCGGTGCCATTGCCACGGAAACTCTCTAGGCTTTAGTCTCTTTCTTTCAAAAACCAAATATCCCAGTTTGCAATCCTTTTAACCCTATTCAGACTGGGGGGGGCTTTTCGAACCCCCTCCCCCCTCCGGCAAAATCGTGACTGAAAGAGCTATGACGTTAAAATTTTCTAACTTTTCCTAAAATTTATCTCGGAACATTTTGGTATAACTACCATGTCCATGTGATTAATCATGTTGCCACGGCAACCAGTTTCTGACACAGGTTTTGGAAAATTTTAAAAATGGTGTTTTTTGTTTTAAGATCCCGGTTTTACATTTATAGTGCTTTTTGTTGTTAAAATGGTCTTTGCTTGAGACTAGTTTTTGAATTACATCAAAATGTTTCAATATCGAATATTTGGGGGGGAGGGGTGGGGTAAAATTTGTTAATTTTTTGCTTTGACAAATATGCTGCTCTATTTTCCAAATAACACTTCCAAAGTCATTTGTTTTGGTAATAAACATTAGTTTGATACTTCTTACATACATTCTGAGCTTTTTCCCCTTTGAAAGTTGCTTTAAATTATAATTTTAACAAAAAAACCGAAATCCAAGTTGGCGGATCCAAGATGGCAGATCCAAGATGGCGGACAACCATTTCAAATTTCAAATTTTTTTGCTTCCTATTGCTTTTTCTCGCTGTACAAATGTTTCCTTGTTACTAGTTCATAAGAAAGAATAACAAAAAAGATGATTTTACCAATATCATTGATATTTTACATATCTAAAAGGAAAAATAATAAGAAACATTTAAAAATCGGAATATGACGTCACTGTGACGTCATCATTGTGCGTGGTAGGGGCTTCTTTTTGTACGGAGATGATCATTGTGTGTAAGTTTCATGACCCTTGCATTATTCGTTCCAGTGATACAGAGGGGGGGTCCGAGAATCGCCCCCCAGTCACAGATTGACCAAAAAAGCCCAGTCTAAATAGGTAAGCGTGACGGAGGGTCCTGCTCGGAGCAGACAAGGTTTTAATTTTGTCTAAACTCAACTCATTAGTTTGCTGGGAGTGCGTGATACTTGGTGAAGACAAAAACTGGAAACTTAAGACAAAAACAGCGGCGAAACTGTGGTCATGGTAACAGCACACATGTGTCATTTGTTTCTTTTGTGATGTGCATTTCTGGTGCCAAGTTTGAATAACACTACCTCATTATTTCTTGAAAAGACTTTTTCATTTCATAGGCACTTTAAGAATTTCCCCCATGTTTTTGTTTATCGCAGTAAAATGTTAATTTTGTAGCTATTCTTTCATCCTGGGGAGCCTGGAATAAGTGCTCTGTGACATGTGGCGGTGGATCTCAAACTCGACAGCGGTCATGCACCAGTCCTCCCGCGCAATCGGGTAGCAATGATTGCACAGAGTCCAAGGCATGCAACACGAACAATTGCCCAAGTAAGAAGGCCTTCAAGCGCCATCATGAATGTTGATTCTATGGTGCATTCCTTTGGGATCTATGACCCAAGATCACTCAAATCAGGGTGCATCAAAGGAATAATAACATTGATTAATAATATTTTCAAAACTTATGAGAGGCAAATATATAAATATATTCAAATGCACCATAAGGAAAAAAATGGCTGAAAACTAAAAAAATAAACTGTTAGCATAATCTTAAAAATCTTTGAATCCGCTCTGTACTACATTGTAGCATTCATTGGGTTCCTTAAATACACGATATCCGAGTCTGCTATACTAATTCTAATTCTTTGTCTCATCCCAAAGCACCCTTTATGTTCTCGTTCTTAACAGGTACAATCTTCTTTTATAATACAGCCTGGGAAACTGATTTATATCATAGTTTCCTTTTTTCATATCATGTAAATGGGGGAGACTCTGCATTGATTGATCGATTGATTGATTGATTGATCGATCGATCGATCGATCGATCGATTGATTGATTGATTGATTGATCGATCGATCGATCGATCGATCGATCGATTGATTGATTGATTGATTTGCATGATTGATTGATTCATTGCCTCTTAGTATGTGCATGTGTATTGTAAAAATATTCTGTCTGTTTTCATCTCCTATTTGTAAGTTGATGGTGGCTGGACCAAATGGAGCCATTGGAGTCTCTGTACTAAGACAGTCAGTGGCATACAAACAAGGATCAGAGAATGCGCTAATCCAGAGCCAGCACATGGTGGGAAGGAATGCAATGGAACAGGAGCAGTCGTGAGAAAGTGTAGTAACATGTCCAGCTGCCATGAAGGTAGACAAAGATGAGTGATTCATTGTTTGCATGGAATTTACCATGAAAAGAAGAATTAATAAGTAGACTAAGAAAATCTTTTCTATCGTCACTTTCCTTCCATTAGCTTTTCCGCTTCGCTTTCAGTCAGGGGAGAACCCATCACAAGGCATAATGGAAGTCTATAATAACGGTAGTTGGCAAGAACTTTGTATCAAGGGTTGGGATGCAGATGAAGGAAACTTGACTTGCAAGGCCATGGGTTACTCTAACAATGTTGTTTCTGATATTGGCATGTGGCACACAGACAGCAATGTTGCCTCAAATACATCATTACACTTAAATTGTACAACACTGACGGAATGCAGGAGTAACAACAATAGCAAAACACAATTATGTAAAGGTAATTTATATACGACTTAGCGTGGCCCAACCTTGTGTCTTGTGTAAATTCTAATTAGGTATAACATTTTAAAAAGTTAAAAAAAAACATGTTTCAACACAAACTTCTGTCATCTTCAGTTATACAATACAAAGTGATGGAAGTTGAATTTATAGCAAGTAGAAAATGCTAATGTAATTAATAGTAACAACAGAATAAAGCAAAGTGCGAAAGTATGACAATTAAGGAGATAATTTTAGATTAACTTGGTGTAATTATTGATTTAGAAAGGGTTGTTCTCTCTAAATATAAATAGCCTCTTTTTTTCAACTCAAGATGTGCTACAAAAACAATTAAAACAAGAGCCTGCTTAGATATGGAATTCCTTTTCGCATGTTCTCGAAGGTAGCCAAAGATTCCCAAAGACTTCGGAGGAAGATCACAAGATGTTTCGACCATACACCAGCAACTTTAAATCACATATGAAGGGTCAATCATTGCGTCATCGCTATTGTCACACTGAAAAGTTATCGCAATTTTACCCATGCAAAGTTACAGCTTGTATTAAGGTAAAGTCTGCATACGAGCCAATTGTGGCCCATCAGGTCGGCGTTTATCCCGGTTTCTATAGCATGAAGCCACTGGGAGTATTTCTACTCACCCCTGGATGGTATGCTAGTCCATCGCAGGGTTACCTCGCCAGCATTAAGTTCGCCGGTACCCAATTATACACCTGGGTGGAGAGAAGTCCTGTGAGAGTAAGGTGTCTTGCCTAAGAACACAATACAATGTCCCTGGCCAGGGCTCGAACCTGGACCACTCGCTCCGGAGTCGAGCGCACTAACCATGAGTCCACCGTGCCTCCCGTGAAAATCCATGTACAACACTGAAACTGCGAAGCTCTGAGATAGAGGATACTAATTTTTGTGGGGGTGGTTTTATGCAAAGGAATATGTTGTGTTGAGAAAAAATATTCAGCAGTTTTCTGTCTTTAGGCTTTAGATTACGCCAAAGTTTAAGAGGTTCTGAAGGCTTATTGAGCTGGTGTTAAGAGTACCAAATAAATGACTAAATAAAGAAGTATTTAAATCTTAGTCTACAAAAATTAAAGAAACTATTGTAAATTAGTTATGCAGGGAATAAATGACAGTGTTACTGTAGAATGGTAAATACGAACAATAGGAGTTAAAACAGCTATAAACTGTTACCCAATGGCATGTTGGCTTTTAAGTGAGAAAATGACTAACAAGCCATGCATTTAAGAAACAGATTGTACTGTATGTATCTGAATTTTTGTTTGTTTAAAACCGTTTTTCTCCAACAAGTGTCATGCGTGTTCTACTTGTAATGCAATAAGCAAAGTCAGTTAAACTAATTTGCTAACCTATCTAAAATTTCTTTTGTATTCTCAAAAGTTCCTGTGCGTTTAAATGGCAGCAATATAGAATATGGCGGAAGAGTGGAAGTATTTTACGAGGGAAAGTGGGGAAAGATCTGCCGTAATAAATGGAATTTCGAAGATGTAAAAGTTATTTGTCGTCAACTTGGCTTCAAACGTGCGGTGGCTGAATTTGTTGTGTCAGATGTCAAGGATCAGGACATTCCTTTTGTAATGTCGGAAGTAGCCTGTAATGGAGATGAGCCTGAGCTGGCATTCTGCCCTCGAACTGATGGAAAGTTTAATGTTGACTGTCAAAATGATGACACAGGTGCTCAGGCATTGTGTGAACCAAAAAGTAAGTTAGTCATCTTTTAGCAGATGTTTCGGGGCTTTTCTTTGTTTGCCCTGGTCCTTCAAGATCTTGCATTAATAGTTTTTGTAGATCTTAGCAAGAATATTCAAAACAGATTTTATTTATATTTTGTTTGATCAGCATGCAGCATTCAAAGTTTAACTTTATCTTGTATCACTTATATGTTAGGATTTACTCGGAATCTTCTCTGGATATCACAATGTGCTGAGCAGAAATCTTTTCTTTCAGAGGACAAAACAATCTTGGATGCTGGGCGAGAATTTTTAGATGTCGACAGTAATGAAGTTATACGGTGTTCCTTAGAAAATGAAACCAGTCACATAAGTTGGTTTAATAACAAAAATCAAGAGATTAATTCTACATCTGAGGCAAGGATGAAGGCAAACAAAAATGGTGAACTGACCATTAAAAACGTTCGGTTGTCAGATGGAGGAACCTATGAATGTAGGGGGTTAGAATACACTCGATACTACACCATCTATGTCAATGGTAGGCCAATGTATTTTACTAGGTACAGTGGAACCTCGATTTAACGAAGTCGCTAGGGACCGGCCAAATTTGTTCGTTAAATCGAGGTTTCGTTATAACGAAGACCTCGATATAACGAATTTTATATTTAACCAAAATGTTCGTTACATCGAGGTCATAGTTAATGATTGATTTGCAACACAGATGACTTCTGTGGAAATACTATAGTATCAATGTCTATAACATATAATAAGCCGTTGACTGAAAGGTTGCTGTCTCCTTACCATAAGGATCAAAGGATTTGGTGACTGTTGATCTGTTCGCGTGTTGACATTGTAATTCGTCATATCGAAGAATTCGTTATATCGAGGTTCGTTATATTGAGGTTCTATTTCATACATTATACTGTAACTTTGGCCGGGACTTAGAATATCGTTCGTTATATCGAGGACTTCGTTAAATATAGGTTCGTTAAATCGAGGTTCCACTGTAGAGTGCTCTAGCAATTTTCAACAGAGTGTGTGCAGCTGGCGCAGACAGAAAAAAAACCTACTTTTGTATTTTCGTTAAACTAAGGTCACTGACGGACTGGGTCAGAGTAAGAAAGAGTTAATTAATAAGTATTGTCACGGCTTAATCTAATTTACTTTTTAAGCATATTTCTTACATGTAAACGCTCGTTTGGTAAAGCTCACTTAAGTGACGTTGCCTTTAGCTGTTAACTCCAAATAAAGTTATATGTTCAGTCAAGCTAAACTTAAGGGTATTTGCTATTAACTTGGTAAACTTAAATTAGGTAAAATGTAACTTGAAGAAGAAGCCTTTTGAACTGCAGTCATTTATCAAATCAATGTTACTGTTTCTTCCAACAGCAAGATTTACTGAGGCGAACCGTAAGCAGAGTATTATAGCTGATGTTTCTGGGATTATAAGCTGTAACGCTGAAGGAACCCCAACCCCACAGATTGAGTGGAAAAGACAAGATGAAATGCCACTGGACAAGGCAAGATTCACTCAACTTTCTGA
>CM042756.1:20747411-20763364 GCA_022496165.2 Catalaphyllia jardinei
CCACTACTACCACCACTACCACCACCACTACTGCTACTACTACTGCTACTACTACTACTATTTGTCGAAGCCGAAGGCTGAGGCACGTAATTGATCTGCGAGACACTGACAAATTACGATATTCTTGCGATAACCGAATGCCATAATTGTTTTATCATTCGATCACCAAGTTTTTTTTCACATTTTACTCACTTCCTGGCAGCTTAGGTAAGCGATCTGCCGTATTTCTCTCATGAGCAGACCATCATTTGAAGGCAGTTATTTGCAGGTCACATGGTGGGCTCTCGGCCGATAGAAAGGATTAAAACAATGCATCGAATGATAATAATAGTAATTATTATTATTATTATTATTATTATCATTTATGCAGGATGACCATTTCAGTTATAAATCTGCAACTTACAGAAAGAGACAAAGAGACTTGATTTATATAGAAATGTTAAAAATATCTGTCCCTTTATAAAAAAAATTTTCTTTTTAGTCGATGGTAGTGATGGTTATCTAGATGTCACTTCAACATAACAGGGCTGCAAAGATCATTCTAGATAAGCCAAAGTACACTCCTTACTGAAAACTGTGTTAATTGCTGTGTTAGTTGTGCTGCTGTGTTAGTTGTGTTAGTTGCTGCTCTTAAATTGTTTAGTTGATTGAAATTTACATTTTAAACTTTCTAAAGGCATTTAACCTTACAAAACGTGCAAAGAAAATAGCATCTGTAAACCTTGATGTTTCTACTCTTGGAACCAACACTGTATGGTTTCATTAGTGGCGGTGTAACCAGCTGGACCTATCTTCCAGAATATACTAAGAAACATTCTAGCCTTTTAACTTTTAAGCACTGCATTACGGCGTAGAAGGTATTTGTTATTTCTTAAATTTTTATCCTTAGACTTTTACATTTCCATTGCTAACCCTATGGGCATAGTATGGCCTAGTGGTCAGGGAGCTGGATTTGTAATCCTGAGGTTCGGATTCAAAACCTCTTCCGAGCCACCAGATCGATTTGTATTTCGTGCTCCCGGATTAAGTCCTTCACACAAAAATTAACTAATAAAGTAGAAGGGGAAAAGATGGTATTTTATGGGTGAACTACCATGAGTCAAAAACATCCTTCTCATTCTAATCTATAGTCTGCGGCTATGTAATTCTCAATTTAACTGCGGTAGTATGCTTTTTTGGTTTAAATAAGCAATTGAAATTACTCGAAAGCAGCAGGTTCACCCCTTAATTGTCTTCCTATTCAAGCTCCACCTAATCTACATCCTGAACTCAGGAATCGCTCTGTTGAACTGAACTCCACGTTTGCTATGAAATGCATTGTGAGTGGTGATGATCCGCTACAGATCAACTGGACTAAGAATGGCGTGGATCTTGGTAACAGAAACAATAACACTTACACTGTGCATCACGTGACTTTCGACCATGCGGGCTTGTATGGATGTAGGGCGGTAAACACTGCAGGAAAAACGCACATTACGTTTTGGATTGACGTAACAGGTAAAGTGTTAACTTCCTATCAATCAGTGAACCGGTTAATGACACTTTTAGTTCAGTTGTTCAAAACAGGTGCAATTTCCAATGAAGTGAGGGCATCAATAGACTCTCCATAGCTTTGTCATACTTTTTTACTTTTTTGTTGGAAATTGAAAACTTTAACTGAACTTGTTATTGTGCAAAATGAACTAGTCAAGGCTAACTTTAGTTTCGATAAAGTATTTAAAGCAACAAACCTCATTTCTTTGAGTTGAACATTTTCTTACTGCGTTCAGAGAATTGCTATTTTCAGAAAAGGATGCCTCATCTATAAATTTAATAAATTATAATGACAATGTGAAAACATGTCACACGATGTTCAGTTTTTTAAAAGAATTGATTATGTTTCTAGTCTTTTTCGTTTTCAATGAAATTTATTTAAGAGACTGTTCCATATTTTTCTCTGGTTATACTCTTTGCCAGTTGACATAAGATAGTGCCGTAAGCTGTTGGAACATGTAAATGAAATCAGAATGATTTCTACTCTTTGATGATCATTATTATACTTTAAGCCACCTTAAAGTACGGGTTTATTATTTGCAGAACTTTAGAAGGTGAAAAGGCACTGTTTCTGTGAAAACCAATAAGATCTAGGGTGCATTTAGACACAATGATCAGTGGTTTGGTTAACCAAGTGTGTCTTGATGCCTCTATGGCAACCATGTTTTCAAGGGTGTTTTATTCTGAAAGTTATGTTCAAATTTATGTTTTAGTGAGATTTTGGACTTTGTATGAATGTTAGCACTAAAGTGTTCCAGTCTCTTAAAAGAGGCACAGACAAAATAATGGTTAATGACTGAGGCATTTGATTGCCCTAGCTGAGACCACCAGTTTAAAAGAGTATGTTTGGTCAAAAGTCTCTCCTCAGATTTATGTTTCTCCAATAAACAAGTCTGTTCCTGAAGGTTATCCAGCCAACTTCAGCTGTAAAGCCACAGGGGTTCCAGAGCCAACACTGTCCTGGACATTTAATGATGGGGACCTCCCATCAGGTGTCAATCAAACCAGTCCTGGCAGAGGATCATTCCTGCAGTTGCTAAACACTACAAAACACATGGAAGGCATCTACAAATGTACCGCAGAAAACAAAGCAAATGCAACAACCTCCTTGGCATATCTTCATGTGTTTGGTAAGCAGCAGAAAAAAACGTGTACCTTATCGGTTTTTATTTACGGTCAGGTCAGTTACAAAATGAAAATAAGGCTTTATAGGGTTGTGCCCTAGAAGAGCCTGAGTGCCACAGGAAACTAGTTAAAGCTTTTTAACTTTTACCTTTGAGCGACTGGAAAAACGTAATCTTTTGATATAATATTCATAGAATGCATGTTGTGCTTAGAGTACCTAACCATTTTCTTACACGACGTAATTTCTGAATATAAGCTCACATAGAACTGAGATTTAAAATTCAAACGATAAAAAAATAGCCACCTCCGCCTTCAGCCATAATAATAAGTCCTTCCACACACAAACACACCAAAACAAGTATGGACAAATATACCCATGAACTACTGGAACTTTCTTTTAACTTCTGTCAATCGATTTTTGTTGTCTCAAAAGAAAAACCCAGTACTGAAATCAGCCCAAGTCCTTATCCAAAACTGACGGTAGGAGATGAGCTCAGATTAACTTGTAAAGTCAATAGAGCAACTGTGGAAATCGTCTGGAAGAAAGACAATGATACAGTAACCCCAAGAGCACTTATTATAAAACTAGAACATGAGGAATTGAGCAAACTTTTCATTGAGGAAGTTGTGGAAGATGATAGTGGTGAATATTCTTGTGAAGCACGTAACAGACCAGGTATTGTGGCTCGCTCTAGTGTGAAGATCGATTTCATGGGTAAGGTGACTTTCCATTTGTTTAAGTGCCTATCAAATGGAGAATAATATATAGATACATTTAGAAAACAGTCCTAAGAAAGCACGCGCGCTGATTGGTTAAAAATCCTGTTTGTACAACTCCATGTAGACACAGAACTACCGCGCGCTGTTGACGTAGTGATGGCGCGAGCAAAGAGAATTTACATTTTGACAATCAAAGTTAACAAGTTGTTTTCCTTTTTCTCGTCGTGGTGTTTTCTAAAAGAAATAGAAAACATGTACTCCGTGTTTGTATCGAGTTATACAAACACTCGTGAAAGTTTGGGAGAACTCGAAAAAGCTGTGCATTTCTCGTTCTCCCAAACTTCCACTCGTGTTTGTATAACTCGATACAAACACGGTACATGTTTTCTATTTCTTAAGTATAGATTTAGCCAAGCCTAAAAGCATTTGTTTGTAGACATGAGAATTTTTGTCAGTGGAGAGATGCTCTTTTACCCTAGTTGCAAAGTGGCGTGACATCTCGCCAATGTAACGCGAGTTACATCCCGCACAAGTAAATTGATACACAACCAGGGATTTTAATGCATCCCGAATAGGATCTTTGAAACTGAGAAAATTCTTGATTTTGAAAGAAGAAAAAACAATTCTGATGTCTATATCTTTGCAAAAAACGTCCAAAAAGTGATTAGTTTTTTTGCGTGTGACGGTAGAGAAATCACGCACAAATGGCAGTTTGAAGTACCGAATACCTGTAGTGTTTTCCCCAGTGGTAAAAGTTTATACTCCTTAATGATCTTGTCCGTGAGATGGCTAGGAAAAGAGTTGCCTTGAAGAGTTAGCGATAGTTGGTGATCTTTTTCCTGTCCAGTGATGGTGTTGTTGATTTTAAAAACTCTGTCAATCAA
This sequence comes from Catalaphyllia jardinei, assembly GCA_022496165.2. Classification (NCBI taxonomy): domain Eukaryota; kingdom Metazoa; phylum Cnidaria; class Anthozoa; order Scleractinia; family Caryophylliidae; genus Catalaphyllia; species Catalaphyllia jardinei. Next base: position 20,751,674 of record CM042756.1, read on the forward strand.
TGTGTACTTGAAACAAGTAAAACTAAAGAAATTTGTTAGAAGCCCAGTGTAAGTGCTCTAAATTGTAAATATATTGAAGTGACACAAGAAGCCCCCGAGTTATCCACCAGAATATCCAAGAAAGGGAGTTTCATATTGAGTTGAGTTTTAAAAGTAAACCTAATGTTAGGATGTCTAGACTTGAATAACTACAATAACTATAACCAAACGCCTTGGATTAACCCGCAAGTTACCTGTACCACCATTCGCGGGAATCTTACATTAGGAACGCAAGAAATGGTTACATAGGAATGTGTTACCCAGGCATGTACCAAACACACCATATCCCCTTGTCCACGTTAATACTTGAACTGCCGGAAAAAATGAAGGGGTTTTTAGCATTACTAAATACTCTTTTTAGGTTAACATAATACTGCAAAGGACCGCAAACGAAAATTTTGCAGTATTATGTTTGTCTAGTATTTTTTGGGGCCGTAGGTCTTTTTAGATCCGATATGCTGCTCACTTTTTGCATGGTTTGGCCATGATTTTCCTGCGGGACAGTTTGTGTCTGTCCGCAGTTCTTCCTTATCGCGGCAACGACACGATATTTTGGATTTTTCCTATTGTCCCTTGTCACGCGTTTTGCATGTGACATTGGCCAATGGGCAAGAATTTGGATTTGAGTTTCATCTGAGGTCATCACCATCTTGCATTTAGTGGGTTTGTGGATGTCAGTCGAGCAGCTGATCACTTCACAACTTGCTACACCGTGCCGACGAGACCCAATAAGGTCGAAACAGCTGTCCACGGTTGCAATTCATGGCTTTCAGTTTGGACTCTATCGTGTCGTTGCCCCGTTAAGCTCTCTACGTAGTATCAGCCTTGCATCATTGTTTTCTAGTCTTTTTAGGTTCTACTTCCAGGATGGTTCTGGGGTTGTCTTATATTGTGGGAGCCGTGTTTGGTTGCGTTGTCCTGTTTGCTGCTGGTTGGTGCATTTGCAAACTTCGAAGAACAGGTAAAAACAATAACTGATGAACAGTGTTTTATCTTAGTTTTCTGTTTTCCTATTAAATCAGATTTTGTTTTAAGGAGGAAATAGTCAGTGTTGTCGTACCGTACCAATCATGGACTCACAAGAAATTCAGTTTCACTCGATAATGTGAAACACATGACTTTTAAGTAAAAACTGCTTAGCCCGTGCAATAAATTTATTTTTCGCTAATTTAGCAACATCAATAGCAAATATCAATTTTTAGAGCTTGGGTGTCCTTCCCAAACAAATGTCTTTAAACGATAATTGTTGTTCTTAATTTAACCCACTTACTTTTTTAGGGTATTTCTAGGTCTGGCAAACATGAATCCTGGTTTAATTGTGTTTGTCTGTTTTGTTTCTTTCTTTCATACAAATGTATCTTTTTCACGGGGTGGAAACAGCTGTGGCAAAACTGTAAGTCGAATGTCATTTTGTATATATTTTAAAAATTGTATCCGCTTACACTAATTTTGCGTTTGCATTTTTCCTATCCGACAGTAATTGCATGTAAATATGGATCTTCAAAGCGGCATTATCATGAAAACGACTTTGAAAAGACTAAATCCAAAATATAAATTCGCATCAATGGTAACCTAAAAGTAGTGGTGTCGTTAATAGAATAATAACAATAATTGGGAGTCTCCCTTTTTATACGAAGTCTCCTCAGTAACTTAATTATAACGGCGGGCACCTTTCGTGTATGAGTGTAAGATACTTAGTCTTAAGTTTAAGACTGTGTTGGCCAAAATGTAGCAAGATTTTCATGACCCTCACCTTTAACACCCCACCCCCAATATTTCTAAAGATATGCATGTATATGCATGAGCATGTTTCGAAGTACATTAGATTTTTTATTAAATCCATTTTAAAATCACTAGTTATCCTTGCAATGTGATTGGCTCTCAGCGATGCGATTTATTTACGAATCGCACCATCTTTTGCTCTAAAGCACATCTTTTTCTCAGGCAATGAGAATGGGACATTAGCTTTCTTAAACTAACCAATCACATTGCAGGAAAATGAAAGACAAAAAAGCCATTGTTTGGCAGATTTGGCTATTTAAATTGTGCAATTTCAAAATGGATGTAATAAAGTGCCAATTGAACTTCGGGTCGTGCAATTTTGGTCTGAAATCATACTTGTGATTTCAAATCACGCGTATGATTTGAAACCTAATAATACACATGCAAAAATTACTCGATTCTGATTGGCTGAGAGCAGTGCAGTTGAAATGATTACCTATAATAATTGCACTCAACTCAGTTTAGTGGAAAAAGTGTAACACCGGAGCAAAAGGTGTAACACCAGTGCAAATTACACATCATAATTCTGGATTATAATTGGCAGAAGGACAATGAAAAATTTTGTAGGCCAATGATATAATATCATGTAAAACAATGACAAAAAAATTGTACGGAAACTCTGAAAAAAGTTTTCCCGAACGCGAAAAAAATGGCTTCAATAAACATCTTCCGGCACTTTTTCCGCGCAATTTGTTTCATGTTTGTATTATTAATAAGTAATCATACGCTTTTTCTCGTTCAATTTGAAATTAATTTGCACTTGTGAGTTTTACAAAGAGCTAAAATTGCACTCGCCGAAGCGGCTCGTGCAATTTCAGCTTTTTGAAAAACTCACTCGTGCAAATTAATTCCAAATTGAACTCGAAACCGTATGATTACCTATACAAATTGCACTCAACTCAGTTTAGTTATCATTATAAACCAAAGGCGCACGATACTGCGAAATATCGCTTTAAATCTTTTTTTCTGTTAGTTGAGCCATTAAAGTTAGTTAACTTTTGTAAGGTCTGAGGCTGAATGAGGGGAGCGAGGAAGGAAGGACTATAGTTATGCTATGTGGTTGCGTAAGTGTCGGAATGTCTTCAAAGATGATCTGCAAAATTGAATAATTAATCTACTTATCAAGTGTAAAATTTTTTCTTTTTGTAACCAATGCACACTCGACATGCTTTAGATTGCTTGGATGACTCAGATTAATTTAAAGAGGATGTTTTGTGTTATTGCCTCTAATAGAGGTCAGTTTTAATTAAGGCATATTACAGTGTCTTTGGCTGAGAGAGGACATCCAGTTAGCAAGCTAAGACCTTCATATGAGCCACAATTTTTGAGGAATCCATAATATTAAGGATAAAAACTGAGCAATGCATTAATTCGTCGTGAGATGGAATTAGTATGATCAATAGCACAAAAAGATATCGAAAAAGTTATTAGGAAATAGCCAATACGCGCGCTGATATGCCGATAACCGTGTTTCAATTTAACAATTAAAATTAAGAAGTCGAGATTTTTGCGGTAATAGTTGATGAGGACAAAGGCCGAATCAACTAAAATCAAATTGTTTTAGCATAATAATCTAATTCTTTTAGTAGAACTCTAACTGATATTAACGCAAATAACCGTTTCCAATTATTTTTTCGGCATATTATTAAACGTCACGTTTTAACAAAATCTCACGAACATCATTCTTTTAGTCTTCTCGGGAATTTAATTCTACATTTGCGTCTAAAAGTTCCACCAAAACCTCGGGAAAATGAAAAAACCTGCCCATTTTGTAGATGACCCACAGGCACTGCACTCTGATTGCTGATAGTGTGCGAGTAGCTCGGCCAATTATTTTGCAGCATTGGCAATAGTATACTAGCAAAATTCTTCGAAAATGCGATAGAAACACAGAGCCAGCAGGATTACATTAAGTTTTAAATGACTAGTAGATTTATATGAAAACAACTTGATTATTTGCTCTCAATTTAAATGCGCGATAAAAATACAAACATTCGTGGAAGTATGAGAGGATTTGAAAAAGAGGTGGCAACACTCGCCTGTCTTCTCGTGTTCCCACAGCATTTCTCGTTCCCCCAAATTTAACTTCCACTAGTGTTTCTGTAACTCGATAGAATCAAGGAACCCTTCAATTTTTGCAGAATGATCTTCAACAATAAGGTAGTGTTATGGCTTTCTTTAAATTTGTCACGATTTGTTTCAATTTGTTTCAGAATCGATGTTTTATTAAGAAATTTAAGTTACTTTGATAAAGATTTGGTAATAAAAGCAGCGATAACAACGTACGGCGTTTCGACCTCTCGAACGTCATTTTCTGGTTCAAGTAAAATAAAATATAGCATACAAATACAAAAGTAAATGGGTATGTGAAAGAAAAGGAAATGGGTATGTGAAAACCGAAGTGCTGACTTATACGTAATAATAATTACTATTGTGAAGTTAATATGAAATAATTCATATTTGTACTGCGATTGTGGATGAAAGCGAAGAGCGATCATCGCAGTAAGTTTTCCAATTTAAGCAATTGGAAAGAAGTTTTTTTACAGGCTTCTTCCTTCCGATTGCTTAAATTTGAAAATTTACTGCGATGATCACTCTTCACTTTCATCTACAACCGCAGTACAAATGTGAATTATTTCATATTAACTTCACATCATTTCACTCCACGGGACGATATGAACTCATTAAATTGAACTCGCTCCCTATGTGTGGCTTCATAGCTCAGTTGGTAGAGCATCGCACCGGTATCGCGGAGGTCACTGGTTCGAATCCCGTTGAAGCCCTCATTTTTTCAGGCTTCTTCTTTCCAATTGCTTAAATTGGGAAATTTACTGCGATGATCACTCTTCACTTTCAATAATTATTTTTGGTTGCGATAACGTTTGATTTAAGTTGGCTTGCCCTGTGATGATTAAGTGCTGCGTTAAACTTTTTAGTCCTGATCAAGAACAAGCAGTTGAGATGAAGTCCTGGAACGTTGAAGTGGATGAATGGGAGATTGGAGCTGACCGTTTAAAACTTCAAGAGGTCATTGGTAGGGGTGCATTTGGAGCAGTTTGGAGAGCACTTTTGAGTGAACCGGATGGAAAACCTGGAAATCGGACAGTTGCTTTAAAATGCTTTACACGTAAGATCATGTAGCAGAAGAAAGGCGAACCGAGATATGTGCTACTCTAAATGATAACACACACACAAACTTTATCTGTTTAGCCGTAAGGCAACCAATGACTGTTTTAGATTATAGCACAAACAATGATTCCCTTGTTTCATTTAAAGAGCACCGATGAGAATTGTACTATTTTCGCCTTTGTAGAAGTTCAGTTGTCGAGTTAAACTCCTTTTCAGTGTAAACGCTGTTTGGTCTATTGGCTTATCTCCAACATTAGCATATACCGCCTGGGTGCATTTCTAATCCTCCCTGCATGAGATGCTGCTCCACTGAAGGACTTTCCCAGAATTTAATTTGCAGGTTCCTGTTTGTATAACTAAGTGGAGATAAGCATTGTGAGTGTCGAAATTCCTCTTGAGCAAAGAAACATCATGGTAGTTAGAGAACTGTTCTCTCAACTGTTAAATAAATGCATATATAGCTACTATAATTACATGATTTTTACCTTATTGTGTCATGGTCTTACATTGTAGCCACTTCTGGGGAAGATGGAAGGAAATCCCTGATTAGAGAAATTGAACTGGGAAAACTTCTTGGAGAAAGACCTCAGGCAAACATTGTTCAGTTTATTGGCTGCGTTACCACACAAGGTAGAAATCCCTTTAAGTTAATTTTAACTTGGTGATTACACTGCTGTAGCTTGATTGTGTAACATGCTTAATTGAGTCTATAGCACAGTTGATTTTTGTAGCTACTAGATTCTGTTGCACGCATGATTCAGTAGGTATTGGGCTCTGGAACACACTGGCTTCTGTGGTCGCTGGTTTCTTTACACACTGGGCTCTGAATTCTATGACCTGATTGGATTCTGTACCACTTGGCTCTACAGCTACTTTACCCACTGGATTCTCTAGCCACTGAATTCTGTAAGGACATGATTACTTAGCTAAAGGATGGTCTCTGGATTCTGTACCTAATGGATTCTGCAACCATTTGATTCTGGAGCGACTTGATTCTGTCATCACTGGATTCTCAAGCCAGTGGAGCCTTTTTCTAACTGTTGTAAATTGATTCTGTAGCAGGCTGCTACTAAACATGATGATATTCAATCATAGTTGACCCCCAGCACTTTTTCATTCTGGTCGAGTAGGATGTCTTGCCCAACAGTCAGCATATTAACATCCCTGGGCTACTCGATCTTATGTCTAGCACAACGATTGTTTTAAGCCGGCTCCTCTATCAAGTTTCCCAATAATATAGAGTGGGTTTTTTTTAGAAAAAAAATGAATTGATTGTAGATAGGTAGTGCTATCACTTTCTCCACTCTTAGTTCATCCAATGATGGTCATGGAGTACTTAGCGTGTGGTGACTTGTTGGGTTATCTGAGGAAAAGCCGTGGAATTCATGATAAGTATCATCTCGGACAGAGGAGTGTTCCAGAGCTGGAAATATATGACCTAGTGTTGTTTGCCAAACAAATTGCTGCTGGTATGGTGTTTCTTGGATCAAGAGGGGTAAGTAATATCTCACTGAAATCGGACTGCACCAAAAGTCCATGAGCTAAGACCCAAAGTAAATACTTATAGATTCCTAGTCAGTCTAAATTTCAGGCCAAGTTTTGACAAACGTTAAAATCCAACTGGCAGTGTAATATGCTGATTTTTTTTGTGAATTTGATTTGGTAGACTTATTTTCATTGATGAAGTTTCTACTGTACATAGTGTAAGGTCTCTTTCTGGGCCTACTGGCCAATCAGACTAGTGCTTTACCATTTCTCCGGTTTCTTCATTGTTATGCGAATAGGAGTATTTCCAACACTTCCCCCTGGAAGGAATGTAATGCTGGTCCACTGCAGCGCTACCCACAGCCTTAAATTTGCTGGTACCCATTTTATACACCTAGTTAGGAAAGGCACTGCAAGAGTTAAGTGCCTAGAATTTTGTGGTCAGGGCTCGATTCCCAACCACTCCATTTGGAGACCCACTAAGAGTAGAATTATTACTTTGTATTCTACTCGAACACCGTAAAGCTTATCAAGTTTCTTCAATGAACCCTCCCCTCCTGTGCCTAGACTGCAATATACCACTGAATTATTCTAAAGATTTGGTTTAAATACAACTTACTCCAAAATAACCACCATTTTAGAAAGGGTGTAGGCTTCTTGTAGTTGTGTTATTTTTCTAAAATTTGATAACTAAATTGTACTTTTTGACAAAAATCCAAAATGTACATTAATATGTTTTTGTAGATAATCCATCGTGACCTGGCAGCTCGTAATGTTCTTCTTGATGACAACTACGTTTGTAAGGTTACAGACTTTGGTCTGGCTTATCAAGATTTCAAGTATGGACATGGAAATGCTAAAAAGGTATCTTCTTTTATATTATTACACAGCCATAGCACAATTAATACATAACTACTGGCCCCGTGGGAAACAGGTAAGGTGGCTCACAACTGTTTCCAACGTTTTTCGGCATATATGTCTTTCTTGAATCTATGCTACCCCGCTTTTACACTGCTCTTAGTCGATGCTATAACAGTGACATCAACCAAAGCATTAACCATGGTTAAACGAGCCCCGGATTACTATAGCAATAGCAAACTGTAAGCCGTTCAAAAGGATCTTAACTTCAGCTTCAAGGGCTCAGAATTAAAAAAGCAAGTCAGTCCCATAGCCCGTTGCAAAAACGCGAGAGGACTAGGAAAGAGTATGGTTGTTTTCCGTTTGTTTGAAAAGTTAAGATATTCAATTGAAAGATCAATTAAATTTGAGAGTCTCACCAAGGATAGAAGTATTAAGAAGAGGAAAATGGCAAAATGATAGCTGTTCAAATATCACCTGAAATAAAGAGTTTGTATGGATTGGGGAAACAGATCACAAAATTATAAGGGTTTGTACGTATGGATTTTGCAACCTTCGCAAGGCTCCCAGTTAGACAATTTTCCACTAAAAACTCTCAAACTTGGCTGGGTAGCTTTTCATTAAGTAACATTTTAGAAACTCGCCCCAGTCCTCTCACGTTTTTGCAATGGGCTATAGTCTTCAATTTGTTATTAGTATTTTTATCATCATCATCATTATCATCATCATTATCGTTATTATTACTATTATTCCATTGTGTTTAACATGTTAAAACACACATTTTTGTAAATTTAAAAACAAACTGCGACAGGGGCTTCAGAGCAACTGATTAATTGGAACTTTAATTTGGCTAATACCGATATCCAGTAACATATACTAAGTGTCCACTAACAAGCTTTATAATATTTCTATTTTTAGGGTTGTATGCCAATCAAATGGACTGCACCCGAGATTCTGTCAGGAAATATTGCCGAGCTCTCACCCCAGAGTGACGTGTATGTACAATATTAATTCTTGTTGTGCCTCAGTAAGGGCTCTGTTCCACGAGGCCATTTTTCTTGCTAGTTGTCTTCCAATTGTGTTGCACCGTTGCGAGTTTCAAGTTACCTAAAATGAAAAACATGGCCGAAATTGGAACTTGACTCTACTCTGCAACGATCACTGCAACAAAAACCTTGCGAGACGAAAAACTTGCGTTGGAAAAAAAATACGAGAAAAGAAGCTGTGAGAAAACAGTGTTACAATGCCTGTGATCTCATTATTTTCATCAAAATGAAAGATCAAACAAGAAGCGACTTCCAAAAATCCCTCTTGTCATTCTGGCCGGATTTTCTAGGATTTGGTAGACGTAATAGATGACTGAGATAATCAACTACAATACGATAAAAATGAAAGCTAATTATTCTTCAGTTTTAAGAATATTCAAAGCCGAATTTCAAAGTGATGGACTAAGCATTTCTATAAACTGTATGTGGTTTGCCATGAACGCAATAAATTTGGCAGAATTTGGAAAGATAATATATAATATAATATATATAATTTGGAATGATAATTTTGCATTGTGATTATTGATTTGTAGAATTCTAGCATACACTCTAACCTGGGGTACGTTTCTCGAAAGTCCCGAAAACGTTTCGCATCCGAAAAGCCAAAGAAAAATCTTAAACATTATCAATACACAGTTGTTTTATTCACATATTCCTAATACGAACAGAGGTTCTCTTCATACAAGACGTACACCTCTCTGTGTTTAAATACCCATTAACTAAAAATGGCTATTTAAGACATATAGAACGCCCTTTCCCATGGGTCCAAAGGCGCTATTTACAAAGTCAAAGTTAACTGGAGCCGGATTTTTGAAGCACTAATTTTCATTCTATTATATACCTATACCTGTAAATAGTGCACTAGTATATTCATCTCTGCTCTATATTAATAATCTACAGGTGGTCTTATGGAATTGTCTTGTATGAGATATTCACCATCGGTAAGTGTAAACATTTGTTGAGCAACTACATCAATACAGGATGACAAAAGACAAAGCAGAGCAGAACTAAAACGCCAAACAACTGCCCAGCAGATCATAGACACTTACATTAAGGGATAACTTGATCTAATATGAAAGAATATTTTTGCTTAAAAGATGTAACTAAGTAAAAAAGACACCTGTATTCCTTAACAGGAGGAATTCCATACCCAGGATGGTCAGAAGGCAGAGTAGTTCAAGCAGTCCTGGATGGATATCAAATGCCAAAGCCAGAGCACATTGATGACCAGTTGTAAGTATATTTACCACTATGTACGTTTTTACCTCAGGTTATTTTAAATTTCAGCGTGTTGCGAATGTTAAATGCACCAATGAGAACTTTTCTAATATCATTTTGATACCTGGAAATCTGATCGGTCCTGATTTCGCTGACTATTTGCCGATATACCACGATCTACACACATTATCCTTGATAGGGTTTGTTTAATCTTGATATTTGGCTTAAAAAGATGTTAAATAGTACCTTCTGGTACCGTTCTGGTACTAAAACAATTGGTCTGCTAGCTCTGCTTTTCTATAAACACAAGTCAACTCTTCTGCGCCATGCACAAAACTGGCTTTTTTCCATAGTCTGGTTGTTAAATGAAATTGTGAAGAAAAGTTCGCCGCATTCTCTGTTTGCCTAAATGCCCTTGACTAGTTTGAACGGATATTGTTGCCTCTCATAAATGTACTCATGTTTTTGCCAATGTTATTTGGCAAAAATTAGTCAGAGGAAATCTTTTTTGTAAAGTAAATCTTTCCTGAAAATTGATTTATTACAAAAGGTATTAAAAACACACTTGTAATGGTTATAAAGTTCAACGTGTCAATTTTTAGGTATGATGTAATGACGAGATGCTGGAACTTAAACCCTGACTTCCGTCCTCCTTTTGAAAACATTCGAAAAAGAATGGATACATACCTTCGTGAGGAGGTTTGTACTGTTTAGCCAATTAGTAATCGAGGTTAACAGAGTTCTGTGAATTGTTCTGAGGCCTTGGCGACAACAAATGTTTCAGTACATCAATAAATCCCGAACAGTGGAGAAAGTTGAAACTGAGTTGCTATGAACGAGCAATCAAATGATCTCAAGTATGCAATTTGGAATAAATAATAGTAGAGTTTTTCAAAGACTACAAATATTATTCCAAATAATATTCGAACTCATTGACTGTCTCTCTGTACCTATTATCTATGAAGGGTAGAAATTAACTACCTCAAAAAAGCAAGACTTATTTCACACTTTCAATTACTATGTCTGTAGCTGGTTATTTTGGATAATTGCAAACCCTATGTAGCACAAATGTTTTATCATTTTTCCTTTCAGACATACACTGAACTGGTTAACATGGGGAAGTATGACAGTGTGAAATACTCCAAGGTTGAAGACCTTGGTGCTCAAGATGAACCACCAAGTGAGCAAGTCAAGACGAGTACCACTGGAAAGAAATTGGGAAAATGGTCAAGTGTGTGTTAAATAAGAGTAAATATGTGACAAACTGGTGACTATTACAGCTTTTAGGCACAACAGTGGTTAGTTTAGTGTGCGGTTTGATCAGGACGTCACCGAGCAAGATATAACGATTGGGAAAGATTAATTTTAAGCTTTAACATTTTCCTTTTAAGTAATAAAACGGAGATCTTTTCTAAAAATGTTACTGGATAGTAGTCAAACAAATCTAAAGCAGACCTTCTGAAATTGTTCTTTGCTTTGGACCTAAGTAACAATTGTTTTAAACCTGTTTTTACTTTTTATCTTTTTTGTCATTATTGAGTTGTACAAAAGTATTGTCTACACCGCGAATGAACCAAAATTTGCGTCGCTTTTTGTTTGTTGGAAAATTAAGCTACTCTAGTGAGAATAATATCAAAATCAAAGTGGCTATTAGCTGCCTTACTTGGAAAATGGATTGTTTGTAAATAGTGACAAATGCGATGTTGCTGACTTAAGGTTTTAACGTGTGGTTAAGTGTAAGTAAAAAGCCAAAAAAATGCAACGGTGAGAGTAAATTGATCAGTGTACAATAATATGAGAGAGATTGCTCAAAAAGGACTGACTATTTAGTTAATTCTGTTTCAATGTATGCACGGAAAAAACTTGACAACATTTACCTCTTTAAGTACGCGGGCAAACGTTAAATTACATAACTAGGTTACATAATACGCCGTCGCAGTTGCCCGTTTCGTAAACGGTCGATGCCATTTTCGCGACACTTAGCAAAGTTTTTTAACTATCAACATAGGAAGCTATGTAAACAACTGCCCAGTATCGAACCCGAAACCTCTGTTTCCTACTTTAACTCTATTCTTCTACTTCTTCTTCTTCTTCTTCTTCTTCTTCTTCTTCTTCTTCTTCTTCTTCTTCTTCT
>CM042756.1:20778100-20811635 GCA_022496165.2 Catalaphyllia jardinei
TGTATTTAAATTTCTTCTAACACCTTTTCCGTTCAACCTCTTATTAATGAATGATCCTTTGAAAAAAAATTGGTTTTAGACTTCGAACCTCAACCACTTGGAATTTCCAGTGGTGTGTGTGTTTTTATGGTCATGATCGACAAAGTAAAAATTTAAGTAATAAAATAATAAAATAATATAATTATGCCTACAAGTTGAACTTTGAATCAAAATTAAAATTCTAGGGCTGAAAATTGAAACTCTAACCATTTGGTTCCAGATCATTTGAATTCATCTGATCTTTTTCTTGATAGCTTCAAAGGGTAAAGTGCTTATTAATAATTTATTGAGAAAGAACAGCTTGTTTCAAGCTTTTTTGTTATAATGCCCAAAACATAAAAGATAATTGGCTTCGTGATATAATAATGACATTTGAAATACACTTCACAATTTAAATGCGTAGGTGCCTAATGTTGGGAATTCATCTTCAGCTAATGGGTAGTTTTTCTTGCAGCACTCCGACCAGTACATCGTAAGACTGAACTACTTTATGGCCAAAAGAACGTTGAACAAAAACAGGTAATTGCAGGAATAGCAGTAGCATAAATATTGTTTCAAAAAGGTCTCATGCAGTATAATCTTGATAATAGTTGTTTTTCTCTTGTCAGACTTTCAAAATCAATTTTGATGCAGAGTAATCTATCTACATCCATCCTCCTAATCCTGTTAATCTTCCCCAAAAGGCCAGTTCTATTTTGCTTTGAGGAGTGATTGCATCCATTAAGTTATTTGTATATAAATGTATTTGACTGCACAACATTTTGTAATCTGCACATGCAAAGAGTGTACAGTCACAGATTGTAACACAAAAGGACATTTTCTGTTTGGTGGGCAGTAAAAAAATATATATATAAAAAATATACGTAATTGGCCACTCCCCCTCGGGGCTTTTCAGGACCAATGCAAACAAACAATGATAAATTAATATTCAAATAAACATAACCAGGTTAAGAATCCCAACTGGCGGGAGGCAGACCAGTTGGCTATTCACAAGTGTAACCGAGAAGTTGAACTCGGGGCTTCCGAGAACAACATCAGCAAGCGGTCAGAACGGGATTTGAACCCGCGACCTACGGATTTCAAATCCACCGCTCTAACCACTCGGCCACACTGCCTCCTTGTGGCCCAGTAACTTGAATACTGTAAATCCTCGAATTAACGAATTGGTCAGGTGCTTATTTCAAATTCAGGAGAGAATGTTGGGAAGAAAGGTGGTTGATGCTTAACCAAGGGGGTGTTTACTTATTTATTCCCAAATTGTGGTCAGATGTGATCATTTTTAAAGAATAATTAATATATGTATGTGTCAGTGACCCTCAGAATTCTCAAAAAGATCCTTTCTCTTTTGAAGAGCTCCGTAATATAACCAATTTAGCTGATCTGGCCTGCCAGAAGCTACATGTATTAAGTCAAAGGAAAATAGCATATACCGGTAGAGTGGGAAAGTGGGACAAATTGTTTACATCATTCATTGTGAAACTGATTGAGCATCAAAGGAAATGCCATTCAACAGTTTTGACTGATGCTTTAGAGCTCACCAGCTATTAATATTTCAATAAGACTAGTGCTCTTTTAAAAAAGTACATTGCTTGAGAGGCATCATGAAGCCGTGCAGGGCTCAAGACTAACGGTAGCCAACTACATTGTAGCCACGTACAGACTAGTAAAAATTTCATTTTGGCTAGTGAAAAATATGTGAGCACTGGAGGCTCAGAGGAAACCAATTAAAAGTTACATGTAATTTCAAATTTTTCACAAAACGAAATTAAGTCAAAGCGTGTAGAATTTAAAACATTGGTGATCTAGGGGAGGGGCCCAAGGGGCCCGGTCCCCTCCCCCTTATTTTGGCTAAAAAAGAAGAAATGACAGAAGGGAAAAAGGCCAGCAGGGCAAGTAAATGGACATGAAGGATGACAATGACATGTCTGACACAGATTCAGGGTTTGTGTTTGATATGGATGATGACAATTAAACTGTTGAACTAAGACAAACATATTTTTTTGCTCAATGAAATTCCTTTTCTTCAGAAAAATAACTTAAACCCATTTTTGTTTAATTACATTACACTGAAATGTACTTTTTAGAACCCCAATTTCAAAATTTTCTTGGAGAGGCTCCTGGACTCCCCAATAAAGTGTGGGCCCCCTCCTGCACGTGGCCCCGATAACACCACTGCACGTCTTCTTATTAGCTTTGTCCACTGCCTACTCAAAGTTATTTTCCCTCTACTTCAAATTTTTGGGAGAACCCTGTTCATTTTGGATTTTTTCATTTGGATGACTGAGCTTGACTATTGGGCACCCTAGCCTACAGTTACCCGAAGGGCTCGCTAGAATTTTTCTTAGAGCATAGCCTTGATCATACATAATTTATTGGCCTAGACAAGAACTTTAATTTACTAAAATGTGAAAGAATGATTGACTTTTTGTTTGTTTTTTTCCTTAGTGCATGCAGCATCTGCAGGTCACATGGGCTTTGAAAAAATTAAAAAATTCGCAGTTATTTGAAAATTTGAATAATGCCTACTATAATAATATATTGATGCCGATGTTTGCAACTTATAAATAAAGTTAAGATGGAACAAATTATTGCATTTTGAAAGAAAGGATTGTTTTTTGATGGTGAGTTGTAAAGTTCTGTGAGAATTTCTCACTAAAGCGAAAACTTCCGAATCGGTTTTGTTGTTGTGCAACGCCTATAATTATATCATCCATGACTATGGTTGCAATGTATAGACTGAGTCAAGGTGGAACAAATTATTATAATTTTTGTTTGTGAAAATCATGAATCAGTATTTTGAAAGAAAAGAATGTTTGTTTGGTGCACCAGTTCCGAAGTTTTGATGGCGCTTCTATGAGAATCAAGGGCGCAAAAACTTTGTACTTGCCAGTTGTTCATTTAAAACATACTGATTCGCATATTAAATAATAGTTAATCCCTAGAGAATTACGAAACATATATATATACGCCCTTTGGTGGGTCAGAATGGTGATAACCAACGCGAACAGGAGAAGAGCAGACTAGAATTTTTGACTGTTGTCAATATGAAGTACGAAGATTAAAACTCTTCCATTTCCTGTATCTACGGCTGGTCTTCTTCTTCTCATCTTTGACCACGAGTTCAAATCACATACTGCAAGTTACATAGGCTAGCATTTACTTGACTTGATGCGATGATGGATATTAGAGAATCTGGCTACGGAAAAATTTGTTTTGGCTTGTGAATCAAACCTGTCACTAGCCCCTAGGCTAGCAAGCTGAAAAGTTAGTCTCGAGCCCTGCCTTGATAAACCCATAAGTCTTCATCACATTTTCAAGGAGCAATGAAGTGTGCTCTCTGATTTCCAAACAAATATACATGTACAACCAAGTTATCAGCATCAAATCAATCCAGGCAGCAAAGTTTAAGAGCAGTACAGTTCTTGCCGATGGAAAAAACCCTCTTGTGGGGTGTGGCTCATTTGCCAAGCATTGCCACCGGCAAAGTTTGGAAAGCGAGAACTGATTTTAGACTTAAAAAAATTTAATTTAATTTACATGGACTGCCATGTTGTCCCACGAGTGAGGTGAAGAGACCCTTCCCAGCATACATTGCAATCACTCTCTGTGGACCTTATATAGCTTAGTAAAGTTACGCCGTAGTTTGAATTTGTTGACACAGAGAGTCCCATAGATAATGGCCAACAAGTAGTGATTGATGGTAACAGATTCTGTGATCCAGGTTGCATTGATTTTACAGGTGTATTTCGGCCCGCATGATTTGTGGTGTTTCGAGCTTCGGGGATCTGTAGACATGCACAAGTATGGAGACCCATATGTTGCTCAGAAGGGTTAATCTGTTAGCCCTATATCTATAGGCTATTCGCTTGTGGTGTCATCAACATTAATGGCTGTATTCGATTTGACTACTCTACATGAAGTTTGATGAGCTAGACGTTTGAAACTCGATGTTTATGAACACGCTGTAGAGTCATGTTTTCTTTTTTTCACAGTTCTGTATAACTAACAAATTTGGCTATTTATTACTGACGTCAACTCGTGGTGACTTTTTCTAATTGCCTAACCCTACTGAATAACAGTAGACTTTAGAGTGAAAATTTTCTCTGTTTTTACTCTGCTACAAGATTGTCCACCCATTTCCTAGAGTATAACTTGATTTTTCTTTTCAGCTGTCATTTCAATTGAAGGATTCAGTGGAAAAGGGTGCTAGCATTTCTGGTCCAAAGTGGAATTTGCTGAAAACACTCCAGATTCATCTGCAAGTGTCCTATGTCAGGCTGTACATTGGTTGTTGGCTTTTTTGTGGGAAAAAAGGTTTTGCCTGGTGAGCAATGGGTAAGTTTTACAAATGAATGAATTCTTGACTGTTTTACATGTAAGTAGTACATTTTAATATGCAGTAGTTCTATCAGATTCACTGACATACTGTACTGTAGCTGTTTATTTAAGGTTACTGGTACTTTTTAACTTAATTTTCAGTTTGCGTGGACCTGAGTGTCCTTTTTGTGCCCTCTCCTTTTGGGCTTTTGTAAATTATTTTTATTTTATTTATTAATTTTATTAGTTTGTATATAATTTATATATTTATAGTCTTGCTCAATAAATTAAAGTTTGATACATTGTATAAGTTTGATTGCATAATTTTTACACAATTGTTTTTGGATTGTTTTTTGCTCACTTCTGTAGGCTAGGAGTATGTGTTCAACAAAAAGCAGTTCACAACAATATTTCTGCAAAGCAACACGTTACAATTCTTAATTCTTGACATGTTCAGTCCACAGTTGCTTTCTTCTTTGTTTAATTTCTTGTGTTGGTGTTCTACATGATTGTAATAATGAAGTGAATTTGCATTATTTAATATTAATATTGATTTTTAGTTGCATTGATTCTTCATGGGAAATGTTGAGATGCATCAGCTACTTGCAGTCCTCCTCTTGGTTTTATTATTTTCTGTTTTATCAGCAGCAATGGTGAGAATTCCGCCAGGTCGGTATTCAGGTGAGTGATTATAGAATGTAGAGAATATTACATGGGTGTGCATAGATATGGAATTCCTATAGAATTTCAAACTGCCCAACTTAGATATCTTACGAGTTTGCTACATGGATACTCACTCATGAGATATAAAGTTGCACATGAGAGGAAAAATTCCATATCCGTAATTGACCCTGTATTAAACGTTTTGACTGAGTATTGCATGTATATCATTACAATGTCTGGTTTCTGATGATTTTCCAACCACATTCAAAAGATTCTCCAAAAGTTGTATTAAGGTCACACTATTTAATGTTTTTGTAAGACTTCTGAGGAAGATCCAGAGATGTTTTGATCAGACACCAACAAATTTAAGGGGTTAAACATGTTATCACACATTTAAAACTAGACCATTGGATAATTTAATTTCAGAGTTTTCATTGGCCTAGCAATCATGTTACATGTATATGAACCATTATACCATGCTAAACAAAAATATTAATAATTATTTAACATATTAAGCATAATTGTTTTGGTGTTTTGCTTTAGTTTTATATAAAGTGCCGTGCCAAGAGAACAAACTTTTTTTTAAAAAAGACAAAATTACAGTCAAAAAGAAAAAGGAAACAATTGTAACAACATTGTGCAATAAAAGAAAATTAAATAAAGAACAGTTTGATTAGGAGATGAAGGCTTAACAAAAATAATGACAAAAATGTCATTGAAAGTACCCATTTCCTCAAATTTCTTCTAATTTCTTTCTTGAATCTTTATCACCCAAGTGTGACGATATTTCAATTGTCTAGATCAGCCAACCAGCGTTAAGTTCGACCATGTGCTTGAGTTGTTCTTCATTTTTATATCTTGGCCGTATAGCATTGCTTCATGCTTCAATTAAAGTTCTGTCGAGTTTACTATTTATCATTTTATCAAGCCTGATTTATACATGTACATGGTGTCAGGAGTAAAAAACCCAAGCAGTGACTGGTTAAGATGGTCTTCGTTTCATTTAGACGATGTGCAGCATCGACATATCTGGTTTTATATGACAGTACTGGACGATTCAAACGCTGAAATAGTCCAAATTTACAGAAAGAGTGTTTCATCGAAGTTCGTACAATGCGCCATTAACATTCACTTAATTTTTGACAGGGAAAAGTTTGCTCGGCACGCGCTGATGAGACAATTGAGAAAGCTCTTTGAAATTTCAGGACAAGCCAGTGAGCATTGAAAAGTATTTGATATCTATCGATAATAATAAGCTGGTGCTCAGTCCCTAGAAATGTAAATGTATTATTCTTCCAAAAAACTATCCTTGCGATCTTTCCTTTAGCATTAGTGATGTACAGGCTCCTATCATAGACCATTTAGAGCTTTTAGGTGTAACTATCGATAACTCGCTAAATTTTAGTAAACACATTGGCAAGATTACAAAGAAAGTTGGAAATCAGTTAGATGTTTTGAGCAGGCTAAAGAACACGCTTTCAATCTCTTCGAAGATGTGCCTCTACAACTCGTATGTAATGTCTTATTTTACTTACTGTTCAGCGATCTGGAATAATTGTAATGAGTCTGATAAGCAGAAGCTGGAAAGGCTTAATGTGAGAGCTCTAAGGTGTGTCTACAACAAACGGGTGCCCCTTCATTGTGATGATGACTACGGCTTAACTTTGTCCAATCGTCGCCTATAGGACATTGCCATATTAATTTTTAAAGCTGTAAACGGTATGTTACCGGGATATATTAAGTGATTTGTTCGTCGTACGTAATAATGTGAAGTGCCTGAGAGGTACCAACAAGTTAGTCGTCCCACGTAAAAAAACTTCAGACTTTGGCCTAAAATCTACAACTTTTATTGGTGCCCAAGTGTGGAATTCTTTACCGGATAAATTGCGTTCAACGAAAATCCTTAAGGAATTTAAGAAGGCTGTGAGAGAACTACATTTGTAACGTACAGATTTATATGATTCATTGTAATAATTTTAAGATTTAGGATTGTTTATTTATTGATATAGTTAGATTGTTAGTTACTAATTGATCATGTATGTATGCATTTATTTATTTTGTTTATTTTACTTGTCTCGGCATATTAGCATGTATTTGCTAGGGGCCTAATCAGCCTCATCAACCCGAGTTGAAATAAAGTTACTTACTTATCTCTGGTTCTATTTGGCACAATTGGATGATTCAAACGCTGAAATAGTCCAAATTTACAGAAAAAAGTGTTCTATCGAAGTTCTTATGATATGCACCATTAACATTCATTAATTTTTGACAGGGAAAAGTTTGCCCTCTGCATGCGCTGGCGAGACGACTGAAAGAGATCTAAGTGAAGTTTATGAGGAAGATGTTTTTATGTCATTTAGGAAGTATTGTAAAGGGATAGTCAACTTGAGCTACTACAGATTAGAGTATTTTGCCAAAGGCTAATGGGCTCAAAACTTTTTTGTTTAAAAAAAAACGTACTGAGGTCGGCACAGTTGGAACGACTTGCGCTTTTTAATACCGTTTGTGACATTCTGAAAGCTCATTTGCAGTCACGCTGTTACTCCACCCTGATTGGATGATGCTGAAGAATGTATCCAATCAGGGTGGAGCAAACAGCGTGACTGTTGCTCCTTGGCACACGAAATCCTTGCTGCGGATGCTAGTCGCTTCAAAAGCTGCATTTCTCGAAAATTATTTGGCACTTAGCACTTGGATTTTAAATGGATCTTCAATTGCATGGCACAAGAAAAAGCATCAACCTTTCAGTTTATCTGGTGTTCGATTTAGAAGCAGGGCGATTCAAATTTTTGGGTGAAAATCTGCTTGGCGCTGAAGCGGTTGAAATTTTCGCCACTAAACTTAGGAGAAGTTTCACATACGTTATAGCTTTTGATCTTTGACAAAAATCAGTACTGAATCATGTGGCAAAATAACATTTTTGCAAAAAAAAGTGTTATAACATGCAGTGCTGTCGCATATTCACCAGCATGTGGAGAGTGAACGCAAAGTAGGAGAATATTTTTCCCCCTCAACATTTTCAAAGTTTTGCAGCAATAATTAAGTTCAAAAGCATTGTGGCTTCACTTTGTGAGTAAAAAGTTATCGTAGATTATGTGTTTGAAGCGTGGCTTCACATGTCTCCCTATCTTCCCTAATGACTGGAAAGTGTGGGAGGTACTAGCTTGGGCTGTCTTCTCGACATTCACATTCATTGCTTCTTTGTAACATCTCGCAACTTCTGGCCTCTTGTGGAGGTTTTTCTCCAAAGAGAACAAACGTTTTTCTGCTTCTTCTCTGTTGTCAGGTAAGGAGGGGAACTCATCCTTCCAAGGAATGGCTACTTGTAACTTCCCCTGATCCATCGTCCGACTTTTCGACCTTTGACACAGCTAAGATCTCCTCCTGATTCAACTGATTGTCGTCTAAATTTCTCACTCCAAGAGAGTCAATCTCCCACATACACAACTTTCATAATGGCGGACACCGCGATAGTCCTGGATCAAGTTGCATGAAAACGAGGTCAGAAAGGCCAAAAGATCGCATCGCGTGTCTTTTTGCACACAATGGCGAGTGCTTCGATATTTCTCACAAAAAAGGATATACCTTGCGCTTCTCTTCTTGGAAGAAAACCTGAGGAATTAAAAATCTCAGAGCTTAAATTTTGGCTCAAATGCCGTGGAGACGCGGGAAAAGGCTTAAAGACAAAAGCAGAGCTGGTGAAGCGAGTGTATGAGAGACAAACAGGTCGTGGATCCAGATCCTCACAAAATTTACAGCCGCAGAAAGGAAAAGCAAGGTACGACATCTGAGCCTGACACTGAAATTAATGAATCAGTACAGTTTCCTTGCTCTGGATGGGGAATGTCACTGGAAAAAATGCCCATGTTTACGTGGCTCCAGATGAATCGTCATTATGTGAAGTCTGGAAAAACGATCGCCAATGTAGATCATCACACTGTTCCGACCGGATTAGTAAAGGCCAGGCGTTTCTTAGACGACGAATACCTGGAAGATATTGAATGTGTGAGTGATTCCAGATACTTTTTCTTTAAAGCGAAGTGTTGTCATAGCTTCAGAAAAAGCAACCCTCCTCATAAGCTGCAAATTGCCCTGTGTATCTTGTCTGGGGAAGTGGTAAGTGCTTCTTGTTCGTGTGTGGCAGGAAAAGTTGGATTCTGTAACCACGTGTTGGCACTGATGTTTAAGATGTGCAAGTATACTTTATTTTCTGCTACTACTACCAAAGATTTGAGCGAGGAACAGGATCAACAGTCCTCCGTAGCTTGTACTTCTCAACTCCAGCAGTGGCACAAAAAGGGTGGAGGGAAGAACATTGCTCCTCAACCAGTAATGACAGTAGAAGTAAGAAAAATTAAGGATGCTGAATCCACTTCACAGTCCGGTATCAAACCGCTTGTGTATGGTGCAAGAATGAAAAATACGGGTCGTACAGCCTGGCTACTGAGCAAGACTTTAAGAAGCAACTGAGAAAAACTGATCCCAATATGGGCCTATCCCAAATGGCTGATAAACAGACTGATGACGCAGGTGCTGGGCACGTGGAAACAAAGTTTGGCAAATTTCAAGTTGGCAGTTTCCTGTCATATCAAGCTGCTTTAACGCAATCACACTTTGAGGCCACTGCATCTATTAACTGCATTGCAAGACTCGATGAAGTAAATATTTATGCCCTACATTATCCAAGGTTTCCTCTAAGGGACACTGACAGCATGATAATTCCTGATAATTTGTCTGAGAATTACCACAAACTTTTCCAATCTTTAACTTTAGTGAAGATGAAATCAATGAAATAGAAACTCAAACAAGGAAACAAGCTGAATGCCCAAAATGGAAGGAAGAAAGAAAATTCAGGTTTACAGCATCACAATTTCATTTGATTTCTAAACGACAAAGAAACCATGCTACATTTGCTGAGCAACTGCTGAATCCCACAACAGTTTCTTCTAAATATTTAGAACATGGCAAAAAGTTTGAACCGGTTGCTCTCGTGGAGTACGAGAAGTTCATGTTTAACCGAAGGACACCTGTTAAAGAACTGCCCTGTGGATTTGTGGTATCAAAAGGATGTTCAATATTAGGTGCAACCCTTGATGCCCGAGTAGTTGACTTTGGCTGTACTGATTACTTTGGGATAGCAGAAGTAAAATGCCCATACACCAAGTATCATGTCGCACCCCTTGATGCTTCCACAGATCCAAAGTTCTTCATGGAACTGACAGGTGTTTCGGAGTGTAAATTAAAGGAAGACCACCCCTACTACGCTCAAGTCTAGGGACAGATGGCAATTACGGGAGCAAGGTGGTGTGACTTTATTGTGTGTACCACCAAAGGCATTTATGTTCAACATATACTTTTTGATCCTGTCCTCTGGGCTGGACTAAAGCAGAAACTGCTCTCTTATTACTTTGAACATTTTATTAAGCTTGCTTCTGCAAAGCTTTTCGATGGAAATTGTCAGGTAAACAACAACAGTGACTGTGAAATCTTGTGCACAGTTACATCTGATTGAGCCTGTAATCTACAGTTTCCCAGCAAAAATTAATGTTGTAACATCTCTATGTTTCGAACAGATACCATGCTTCTAAATTCATGAATTTTTAATTATTGTGATTTTATTTGTTGACTGGGAATTAATACCTTTTAATTCCAATCAGTTTGATTTGTATTCTCCTTTTTTCAAAAGTATGGTAAAGAATGCAAAGGGAAATTAAAACCCAACTGGTTTGAAAGCTTTAAACCAAAGATAACTGAAATGACAACATGTAGATAACCTGGTCAAAGTTAAAATAGTCTTTGTAGATACAATGTGTCTAAAATATATTGTAAACCTTACAATAAATAATCAGAACAGTGGGGGAAAATGGTGTCTCTCTTAAGCCCAATACGTAGTTCTATACAATCTAGGGAAAGAAGAGGTTTGTATGCAAGTATGGATTATATAATTAATTGCAACATGCCTCACATGAATGTGGTAGTCACATTGATATAATGTTGGGTTATGCATTTCAACAAAATGCACATATTTCCCACATCTGGTTTACAATTCCCATTTGATGTAGTGGAACCACTCTGTCCCATAATTATGTGAATATTCTTAATCTTGTTGATCACACGTTAAACATGTATTCTTAAACTTGCAATTTCTTGTGTTTTTACCACATCTTCTGCAGCCATCTGTGAATATGCTCCAAGAAAGGGTGGCAAATTTAAACTAACCCCCAAAGGCAACAAATCCTGAATTGTGAATCCCTTATCTGCCATGATGGAGTCTTTGTCATCAAATGGTATATCGAAAAATCCACTCCTTCTGACGATTTCTCGATCGGACAGTTGGCTTATGAATGTAACTGCTCCACCGGGAGAAATGCCAACCAAACCTTTCAAAGTTGTGTGATTTTTGTAGGAACTGAAAAGTTCTCCATTCAATTGCAAGCTGCTTGGCATTTGACATCTAACCTCAGTACAGTCAATTATGACTCGAGTAGATTTGTACTTTCCTTTAAAAGCTTCTGGCATTGTAGTATCAACTACTTTTCTGCTGGGCCAAATGTTTATTTGTCCAAACTTAAAGAACATAAAATTGACCCATGTGATAATTATTCTGCTAATTGTGGATGCTGATACATTAAATAATTGAGCAAGGTGGTCCTCTGGGAATCCTTGCCTTAGTCTACCCCTGACCATAACAAAATTCATCGATGGGCCTTAAAGATCTAGCTCTCCCCTTTTTTGTTGGTAGTTCGTCCTCACTGTAATCACTGTTGTTGTCAGTACGTTGTAGACCGCCAGTAGGAAGTGTTCTCACCTCTTTCCCCAGGATCAAGATACTCAAAAACAGCCATCAAAGTGTCCCAGCTTTGAAAGCCTGTATAAAAAGCAGCATTTGAATCCTTTGACTTACAGTTTTCAAAATTAAACAATCTCTTGTTAAGAACATCATTTTGACGCTGGGCATCTTGCAGTTGGTGCTTAAGTTCCTGAATTTCCTGTTCGAGTTTATGAATCATTTTTTTATTGTTGTCAATGATTTTCCTCAAGTAGGCTTCCTGCTGGGTAAAATCAGTTTGTGTTTCGTCTTCGACTTTTAAGCTACAATCTGGTAGATCTTGGACCACTTCGCTTGGTAATTCTTCAACAGAGACAGCTGAGGAAGACAATTTCCGTGATGCACTTTTCAAAGCTGTCAGTTTGAAGTTTCTTTCCGCCAGGTTCTTCCTTTTACGTGGCGACGTACGAATCCATGGAAACACAGAAGGGACAACTCCATCTCTTAATTCATTCTTGCCGGCGAGAGATTTTTTATATCACCTTCTCTGAAATGCTGGGAGCATATCTTTGTATTTTCAGTAACCTTGAAGTGTTTTCATTTGTCTCTTCTTATTGCGTGGAGCCACTTCTTCTTCATCACGTTTTCGGTCGGAAATTTAAAATACGATACTTTTGTTCCATTGTCTTCCGGTATCGTGGATTCTGGAACACAACAATGTTCGTGCATTCTGGAACACAACAATGAGTCAGCATTTCCAATTCTTGAAAATAATTCGACCGAGTCGAGTCAAAACAGCCTTCCTTGACCTTTGTGTCTCTTTGTTTACATGTGTTATTCTCAATCGTGGCCTTTCTGACCTCGGTCTCATGTGTAAGTTATTACCAGTTCCACGTACCGTCAGCCATTATGAAAGTCGTGTATTCTTCGCAGTTGTTCATCAAGACGGGTCTTGTACAAGGTCTGGATCCGAAAGGTTCTGGTGTAGGCAATCCTTTTTGCTGAAGAAAGAGCCGGTAAATGTCCAACACAGGTCCATCCCAATGGCGTTTTTCTTGCTACTGGTGCTCCAATTGGACCGTAACATTCTGTCAAGGCTACCTGAGTTCAGGATGGTCTGATCCGATCAGAATGTGAATCGTTTTTCTTCCAGGGGCTTTAGGAAATGGAATATTCTTAAGGTGTTCCCATTTGACCTTGTGTCGATGAATTCCAGTCTGGAATAGACAAGCCGTGACACATTTCATTCAATGTCCATGCTTCAACAGTAGATTGGGTCTCCCCATTGAGACTCTTTATCGCCAGCGAGATTTTCTTGCTTTTGAGAGAAATACAACTTTCCATCAAGGTTGTCAATCTGAGGGTTTGTTTGTCAGTCTTGAGGCCAAGGGTTGTCAAGATGCCATCTTGGACATAAGTTGAATCTGGCCCATCGTCTAGAAAGGCATTGACGTGGATGTTTTGACCCTCCGAGCCTATAAGCCAGACAGGAACTGTTCACAATGCAACATCGCCTACAAACTCAGAGTCACCGAAAGCTCTTCATGTTTCTACAGCAGCGCCTACATGTTCAGGCAGATTAGATTGATGTTCGAAGTGCAGATGGAAGTGATGGGTGCCTTTACAATCATTGATACCACAGCAATTGCTCTCTGGACAATTCTTCCCTTGATGACCTGATCTCGAGCAACAATAACAATGTTCATACCTTCTTGCGATTTCCCATTCTATTTGCAACGGATGTCTCACTCCACTTCTTGCATGAGGTTACTTGGTGAGGTCCATGGCAGACAACACACTTGGGCGTGGGCTCTCTGGTAACGTTGAGAACTTCTCCATTCTTATGCTCATGTTTCTTTGACTTGGTATTATCTTCTGCCTTTTTCTTAGTTCTCTCCTTAGCTTCCTCGACGTCTATATGATAAACAACTTGCTTCTGTAACTATTTAGAAAATACGGATAGTTCATCCTTCCCAGGCTTCCAGTGCAACCATTCTTGGTAAACAATAAGAAGAGAGCCTGGTAACTTTTGTTGCACCACAATGTAAAGGGCAGATATTCCTGCTAGCTCTTGTACTTCTGATCAAGTTTCTCCAAGGCTGTTTGATATTGTCTAGATGCATAGCCCAACCGCTCAACAACTCGTAATGGCTCGCCAGATAAAGAATTTTTCAACATCACCATCTTGGTTTTAGCTGGGACTTTCATCCAATCCACGAATATTTAAAATTACGCATTCCAATCATGATGTTAAAGCAGGTTTCTTGATTCCTTTGAACAATCTGTCAAAATATTTCAAGTCGAATTTGCCTTTGTCTAACTTGTCTTCACTTTCTTTCTCTTCCGAGTCAGAATCTTTATTGCTGAATTTAGGGGCTGATTTATTCCCTTTGGACTGTGCAGATTTCGACAATATTTTGACTAACTTCTGTGCTTAGTTGTCAACTTGCGAATCATCAGACGATTTCCAAATTCTGACTACATCGACAAGGAAAGAAAATTTGCCTATTACTGATGGCAGTTCATCTGCATGGCTTTCTAAATGCTTCTTAATAGAGTTGACGATGTCATCCACTTTGCTCCACAAATTGTCTAACCATTCTGGTGATTCTGCTCGCCTAGTCACATCATCGCTTTGCTTTGCGTTGTTTTACTGGTATCTTGTAATGCTTGAAGAACTCACTTTCCTTTACAGATCATAGCATTGTTCTGCTACCGTTCTTGCTAATAATATCTTTAGCCTTCTTTGAATTCTTCTTTACGGCTCCTTTGAACACTGCCCTTCTTCGAAGAAGATACTCGATTTGCCATGAAGTCCATACATGTATGTCGATGTCCTCTTTGTCAATTTCCAAGGGTGTTTTAGTTCCGTCACCAACTCCGTCTTTTGACGCCATTCGAAGAATTAACTGTAATTCATCTGGCTCGAAGGACCAAAATATGTTTTGATGATACAAAATTCTACATTATGACATGAACCAAAAATGAAATGCAGCGACCAAACGACTAAACTCTGCGACTTTGAAAAACAACTCACTCTCTCGCATGACCGATTCGAATACAAATTAGTTACGACTTAGTTAAAGCATGCAGTATTTGTTTGCTCATCCCAACAGACAGCATAAATGTTAATGACCGAGCGTTTGCCAGAACAGCATCATTTCCTAGCCTATATCATAGTCACAATGCAATTACTCAGTATCATATTCTATATCTACTAAAACTATCAGCAGGTAATGAATTTTGGAAGCAACTATCCATTGCCAGCAATCAAGGACATACTCCCAGAACTAAAAAAATGTCAAGGTATTCTCAAAAGCAGACCTTAAAGACAGAATTTTATGGATACAGCTTGACCAGGAATCCAACAAGCTAACAATGTTCCAGACCCCCTGGGGTCGGTACAGATATCTGTGGATGCCCTTTGGAATCACCCCTGCTCCAGAATATTTTCAGTGGAAGTTGGACTAAAATGTTGAAGGTCTTGAAGGAATGTACAGGGTACAAGTGGCACAAGCAAGGACGAAGCCATGAAACACCATGCCAATTTACTGAAGCTGTTAGAGAGATGCCGCAAGAGGAATTTGAAACTAAACTGAGAGAAACTACAGCTGAAATGTACAGAGACTCCCTGTATTGGCCATGTACTGATGCCTGAAGGAATCAAGCCTGACCCTAGAAAGGTAGAGGCTGTACTGAAAATGGAAAGACCCAGTGATGTGGCAGCAGTCCGAAGACTGGTAGGCTTAGTCAACTACTTGTCAAAGTTTCTAAGCAAACTTTCGGAGCTGTGTGAACCACTAAGACGACTCACCCACAAGGGCATTGAGTGGAGCTGGTCAACCGAGCAAGAGAAAGCCTTTGAAAGCGTGAAGCAAGCTGTTACTTCAGCTCCAATTCTGCAATGGTTCAATTCCAGTGAACCCGTTGAAGGCCAAGGAGATGCTTCTCCCAATGGTATAGGATTTGTGCTTATGCAGAATGGTCAGCCAGTATCCTATTCAAGTAGAGCCCTCACCCCAAGTGAAAGGAACTATTCTCAAATTGAGAAAGAACTGTCGGCCCAAGTCTTTGGTGTTGAGTGTAATCATCAGTATGTTTATGACTGAAAAGTGTGCTGTGGTGAGACCATAAGCGCTTCGAAACTATCTCTAAGAAGCCATTAGCAACAGCCCTTAAACACCTGCAAAGGTTGCTTCAATGATTACAGCAATATCATGTTGAGATCCATTACAAACCTGATCCTGAAATGTATCTCACAGACACTTTGTCACATGGCTATCTTCCAACAACTGCCTGCTCTCCAGCTAAAGAAGAGACAGAAGGAATCCATGCAGTTGATTTCTTACCCATTTCAGAATCCCAGTTGGCTAAGATCCAGCGTGAAACTGCAGCAGACGCAGTTCTACAGTGCCTTGTTCAAATACAGTACAGCCCTTTTTGCGTCCGCAAGAAGAAGTTCTTCTTGCGGACGTTCTTCTTGTCCTGGAAACTGCAAGTTAGAACTTCTTTGCGGCTGCATGATAAAAGCGCAAGAACTTCTTTGCGGTAGGATGTTCGAACTGCAAGAACTTCTTTGCGGTTCTTTGCAGTTCTTTGATAGAAACATGACTGGGTACGCATAAGTGAAAACGCAAAGTGAAGCGAAAGGCACAGTCAAGTCTCAGCTAAAATATAATGGTGCAACTACTAGAAAAACGTTTTATTGGCCGATATGCAAGAGAGTTGTCCTTGCATACCTTGTGTCGTATGTATGACTCAAATGTTCAATGCCACCGAACCATGTTCGTGAAAATATCGAAATCTTTTGTCTTCTTGTGATGCCAACGGTGTTCTAATACAGTACCACTCAAATGTAAGTTACCACTTCTTGTCTCGTTTCTCGCGAGACTCTCGTTTCTCTCGAGACGAGTCTCGTTTCTCTCGAGAATCACTGAAGCATTTAGTCTGGAATATATTATACATGTAATACTTGCAAAACATGAAAAATTTTAAAAACAGTTAGTTTCCATACAGGGAGCAGAGGAGTCCTATTTGGCGGTATATGATTTCAACAGACTCGTAACAGTTTACAGTTTACAGTCGATCACGTGCAGTGATTTGAATCAACAACAGATCGGTTCACGGTGATTCTTCGTGATTTCGCTTTGCAAGAATGTCTTGAAGTTTCATAATTCAAAACTGAAGCGTGACATTTTTAGCTTATTGACTCCTTGTGATCGCTTGTTTGTACCGTTTTTTATAGGATTCTGAACAATGATTTTCAGCTATCTCGTTATTGATGATCATATCTTTATCTCCCCACTGGCACTTGCAGTGCACTCGCAAGAAACGAGAAATGACTCGAATGAAACGAGACGCGTCTCGAGAAACGAGATGCCTCTCGAGAGACAAGAGACGCAACTCGAGAGAAACGCGGCGCGTCTTGAGAGAAACGCGACGTGTCTCTCGAGAAGGTGGTAACTTACATTTGAGCGGTACTGTAAGTTGGCAATGAACTCTATTTGAATTGATAACAGCTATTTCAGAGAAGACATACGAGTTTCTTTACATGATACCTATTATTTTTATGAGAAACGCGAGGGGCAAAAATTTGCATATTGTTAAAACATCATACGGATGAATGAGAGCTATCATATTTCGAGTTTTCGATCACTTTGCAAATTCACTGACAAACTACCGTGTCTTTGACACTTGCTTCATCTTAAGCTACACAAAATGATAAGACAATTGTAACAGCACGTAAACTTTACATTTTTACAAGGAAAGATCTGTGTTTCAGCATGTGTCGGGAAGTCATTTCCGAATTGTTTATTGTCTTAATTAAGCATTCAGTCCTTGTTGAGAAAATGATATCTCCGGTTACATTTGACTGAGATCATTCAAATGGTAAAATGCTATTTGCTTGATGAAAAAATTGTTTATCAAAGTTCCTATGGTGTGCTGCTCGCGTTTAGGTATTTTTTACTTCAAGGAAAAGTTCTGTGTTTCACACGCGTCGGCAAGTTGCTTGCAAGATGTTTATTTCTAAAGCGTTCCAAAGGCCTTGTCGAAAAAATTACCGGCTATTTTTTGACACAAATCGTTCATTCAAATGATAAAATGCTCATTCTTAAACCAAATCATTATTTTTATGCCGTTCGCATTTGCCATAAACACGGTTCTAAATCTATCTATTGCTGGTTAAGCCAACTACTGTGAACTTCTTGCGGTTATTTGCAGTTTGCGGTAGGACTCGTAACTCCTTGTGGCTTCTTGCTGATAGGATTTTGAACTTCTTGCATTTGGAACTTGCGGTTAAAGCGCAATTTAACTTCTTTTTGCCGCTTGCGTGTTCTTTCGCCACTGCTTGCGTGTGTTGTTTTTGGGCTGTACTGTAACATTGCAAGGCTGGCCAGATCAGAAAGAAGCCCTATTCTCAGAATTACACCCCTACTTCACTGTAAGCGATGAACTTACTGGACAGGATGGAATACTCTTCAAAGGTTTAAGATGTGTAATCCCTGGCAGCCTGAAGAAGGTTAAATTGTGGCATAATTTTTTTTTTTGCAAGCAAATAATGTCTTTAATTCCCAACTCGTAGTGGTGGGACGAGTTTACTCCATCACTCCTTCACTTCTTATTACACATTATTTGGAACTCTGGGGGAAAATCCCATATGAGAAGGCCAGGGATGCTCATCAGAAAAATTGGAATTTAACTCTTAAAGGAGACTTATGTGGGCATTACTTGAGCTTAATTCATTATGACCCTAAAAGATACCACTCAATACGGAATAATTTCAATTACTAGCCACTGTTTAAGAAAGGATCCCATGTGCCTTTGTGGTTAGGACTCTCAACTTGCATACTCAAGAGATCAGTGGAAAACAAATGAGAGCATTTATTATTATTTTTTGGAGTGCACCATAAAGGATGCAAATGTAAATTGACAGCTAAGAATGGTGAAGTTTCGTCATCAGCACCAAAGCGAGACCAGAATCCTTGAGTTGTACCCAAGACAACATGAATCCCTGACCTGTAGAGTATTCAAAAATTGACAATCTGTTGTTGCTCTCCTGGTTCGTAGTTTGTTCAATCATTCAATAACAGCATTTTCAAAAACAGCAATTATATAACAACAACACTACCATGCCATCATGAAGGTGTGCTCATTCCAAACTTACATGTATCCATGACACATTGTGCTCATAGTGCGTGACACAATGTCACAACACATGTAGTGACATCCATGACCCCAATCTTTCAAAAGAGGAGTCCCATACCCCCCACCCCCCCTGTGTCTCGATCATCGCACTTTCCAAGGCCATTTCACAGTTGTTTGCACTTGTTAGATTTTCCTAGAATTCCTGATTCAAGTACTAAATATAAATTGAATAGATTTTGGCTGCACAAGCGTTTTACAAGTGGAAGTTAATAATTATAGAAATAGCTCATTTCCCAAAGTTGCTAGCTTATTCAGGCTTAACCAAACCTAAGGAGATATTCAAAACCACAAAATTTATTGTAGAGCTGTATGAATTTTCGAATTATGATTCAAGCTGTGATTAAAAGTCTTTGGACGATCAAGCAACAGACAAGAGAACAGAGGAGAAATCAAACAAAGCATTTTGCAATTATTTATACAGCACAATGTACGGTAAAAAATTGCTTCAAAGATGAGCACGGACATGGCAAAATGATTTGAACAAAATAGTTGGTAAATAGAAAAAAAGAAGTGAAACAAGACTGGGATTGCAGCAGTCACTAATATCGCCTTAATGAAAGGAAGAAGAAAAAAAAAAGAATTTGTTACAACACAGAGTATTCATATTTAGTAACCCATCACAGCTTGGTGCTGTCCCTGCAGTATTATGACCCTACATTAGATAATTGTTTTCTCTCAAAAGGTAACAAAGAAAGAAAAAAATAACTGATATCACTTGGGTAAATGAAAATGAGAATCTGATTATACTTGGTTTGCTGATCGGACAAGAAGCAGCTGTATTTTCTTTAAAAATTGTCCCGAACAATTACATCTCCTGGTGTAATCAATTACCATTGTGTTTTGCTAGTGGGCCTTAACTTATACTTAACCTGCAGATTAAAACCAGTGGAATACAGCGTTGAACTCCACAGCAGGCTACAGTGACGCATCCCAGGAATGAAAGTGCAATATTATTTTATATGTACAGTATATCTTTCATCAGGAATAGCGAAATCTCCCATTCTCCCATAAAACATTCAGCAGCTTATAAACCGAATCAGCAGATAAGGGTAAAAAAGGAAAAGGGACAGGATAGGAATGACAGTAGAATAGCCTCAAACAGGCTTTCTTGGCTAGCCGAGTCAAGTGCACATATTTACACACTTAAAAAAACTAAATGCGAAATCAATCAGCCATTTGTTTTTCTAGAATATAGAAAAACACTGTTCAGAGCAGAGAAAAGGAGCGTTTGGAGAAGCTGCTTTGTCAGATACATGTATCAGTGATTAAATTCGCTGGTGATTCCATGATGCCAGAAGAAGCAAGAGCAGGGCATTGACGGAGCATTCACTTGTGGTTTGCGCTTGCGTTAGAATGTGGGAACACAGAGACTGCAAAATCGCCTAGTCTATCACTTAAGAGATGAAAACAATTAACAAAAGCAAGTTTTGTGCAAGAAATTGCAAGACATAAGGGATAAACAAAAGAATCAAAATACGACTCTGCGGATGAGATCAGTTGCTGCAAAAATTGTTGCTGCTCAACTCAAGGGTTGACATATTTTTACTGGCTTATCACAGTTTGTTGTTCATTAATTGACTTGTTTTGAAAATTTACTTTTTTGTGGATAACTCGTTCTCATTTTAAGTTTTTGAAATAATTTTTTTGGAAATTCATATAAAGTAGAAATCTTGAATTTGATGTAAAAAATAATTTTGGTCAAAATAGGGCCTTGAAGGTGTACAGTAACCTTAAGGTTCTGAATTCATACATTTACATGTGCCCCATATTTAACAATTAGACCCATAACCCTTTCAGGCTATGCCCAACTAGTCGGACATAAAAGGCAATAACAAAGTTAGCAAATGCAAGTTGAAGTAATATTTATTTAGGGGAAAAACAAAAGAAAAACCTACAAATTTCGCTACCCGATGACTATTACTATTAGTCTCCTAGTAGCGTAGCCAATCAAAATGCAGGATTCGCACTAGTCCACTAGTTGGGTGATACTAAAATACAATAGAACAGTCAGCCAGTCAGTGCTACACATAATTATGCATCTAAACATGGGTAGCTGGAGTTGCTAAGGACACTGTTGCATATTCCAGTTGGCAATGTAAATAGTTGTGTAAGTGTATGGTGTCAAGTGACGTTATAGCTACAAAACTCAGGTTGTCATTTTACCTCAACAGTATGTGACAAAGACTTTGATTTGGTATTTGTGATTGATGGCAGCGGAAGTATTGAGCAGACCAGAGAGGGAAACTTCAACCTGATGAAAACCTTTATGAAGAAGCTGGTTGAAGGATTTAGTGTAGGCTTTGACAAAACCCATGTAGCTGCAGTTATCTACTCTTCGTCAGTTTATGTTAAAAAGGTGTTTGGTTTGGATACTTACTATAGCCATGAAGAAATCTTCAAAGCCATTGATGACATTCAATATCCCTCTGGTGGAACATCCACGGGAAAGGCTATCAAATTTGTCAAGAACAGTATATATACACCAAGGCAGGACAGGGATGATGTACCCAATGCTTGTATTATCATTACAGATGGAAAGTCATATGATGACATCAAGGGACCGTCACAGGCTCTGCTTAATACAGGAACCACCATATTTGCTTTAGGTGTTGGAAAGATCTATGATATAAATGAGTTGAATGAGATGGCTGGAAATCGAAGATATGTATACACAGCTGACTTTAAAGATTTAACCAATATTGTACAACATTTAAAGTTATCTATCTGCAAAGGTTGGTTACATTTTTTTAGTTCACAACGGTCTAAATATAAACATCTGAACTAGTGTCAATGAGTAAAGCTCATGTTGCGAGCTTGCTTGAACTTGCCAACTTATTCACCACTTGCATGACTTCGGTGATCCAAAAGTGGGACTGCTTGCAGGCTATTCCCAGAGCTTCTAGTATCCCCACTCAATTGAGCTCCTGATACCTTTTGCAAGCTACATTTACTAAAGAAAAGGTAAATTCTACATGAAGACAAGCTCAGTGGCCCATCACCATAAAGCTTTTCCTGGTTTCTGCAGCATGGTGCGACTAGGATTAAACTTATCTAGTTGCAACATGCTGCAGAAACCAGGACTACTCCCCCAAGGAGGGCCCAGTATTAAATTCACCTGTGTGTGTATTATTTTTTATACCATGCTATAGAAAATACTGCCAATCGAATGCAGGAAAGCTGTTGTATATTCATCAGTATTCCACTGAACCTTCCCGCCGATCAGACTGCAATTCAACTCTATCGCACCCAGCCTTCCCATCATGTGTTGTATTTTCTATGGCAAGATATAAAATAGTTATGCAACCCTTTCTTGTGGTAATTAACCACTCATCACTTGTACATGTAGACATATATCCCTTCTAGCTTGAAAAAAATTCAAAACTAATTGTTCAGTTATAGCTATAGGAAGAAAAATAGCTAAGATTCAGTGCAAGAGCGTGTATGAAAATAGTGTTCAGCCACCTAATTAAGTGTCACCTACACTGTAATGAAGTGTATCTATAACAGTTAAATCTTCTCCAATGCATTTGTAAATATCTGTAAAATATTAATATTTTAGTTGATGGTGGTTGGTCATACTGGGAACCCTGGAACAATTGCACTGTGACATGTGGTGGTGGAATTCAAACACGATGGCGGTCATGTACCAACCCTCCTCCACGATGGAGTTACCGTTCTTGCCAAGGAAACGATTTCCAGTCCAAAACATGTAACACAAACAATTGCCCAAGTAAGAAGGCATTAACCTCAGTGTTCAATGTTGGATAAAGGCTTCAGATTCTGAACTACCCTTCATAATACAATAGATTGATACATATTGCACAGTTGCTCAATACATTTAGTGCTGAACACATTCAAGTCTTGGGTACCTGGGAGTGGGGGGGGGGGGGGGGTAGCTGGGCAAAGTCATTTTGATTGAAGAGAATGTAAATGTAAATGTGGCTTGGTCAGAAAGGGAAAAGTATAACTTTTGATAAGTATTTATCAAATGTAGCTGTGCATGTATTGTAAAATAATGACTGTTTTCATCTCCTATTTTGTAAGTTGATGGTGGCTGGAGTGAATGGAGCCTATGGAGTTTCTGTACTAAGACAGTCAGTGGTTTGCAAGCAAGGATTAGAGAATGTGACAATCCAGAGCCAGCACATGGTGGAAAGAAATGCAATGGAACCAAAGCAGTTGTGAGGGAGTGTAGTAACATGTCCAGCTGCTATAGAGGTGCATTGAGATATTTGGGAAAAGCAGGCTTAATGAAAATAGCATTATAGCAGGGTTTTTTTGCAATGCATTTTCAAGTCTTGATCATTATCATTGATTATGTTCAGTTTGAATTATTTGTTTCAGTTGTTTGCTCGGCCCAACTAGCACTTGTGCTATGAACACCGCAGAGGGTAAATAAAGGTCTTTTTTTTTAAGAGCATTTCCATTGCATTTTTAGTGTTGGCAATGTTTTTCAATGGGACAAAAATGTGTTGCAAAGCCATTCCAAAATCATTTCAAAATATTGTCAATGCATTTTCAACCATTGACAACACATTCAATGAAACAGCCAGCCATTTGGAATCATTCATAGAACTGCTGCTATCAGTTATTAAAATCTTTACAATGAATTGTTAACAACTGTAGCATGTACAGTATCCCTAATTTATCAGTTTGCATTTGAGCAGAAATATCAAATACATCAAGTTTTCAGATATACATGTAATATTGCAGAGAACGAAGCAAAGCTTAGTAAAACTCAAGTTCCTCAAGTTTTTGGCTTCACTGCTTAAGGTATTAAATGAACTTATGGCAGTAAAAAAGGTTTTCTGCTTCATGTGTGCATTTCAAATGACATTAGATTTGATCAACTGATCAAGTCTTGAATTTCACTGAATTCAAAACAACCATTCCTTTGGGAAAAACTTTAAACATTAGAGAGCATATTGGAAGGCAGAACAAGCAATGTTTTGGAAACGATAGTGGGAATTTTCAATTTGAACATATCAGAAGTTCAAAATGGAAAGCTTGATAACAGACAGAAAAGGTTAATTTTTGTACTTTTACAAAATGATGTCACAAAAGCAAACTTCAGACAAGGTCTATTTCTTAATTTGTTCCAGTTAAACAAAATAATATTCTTCATTCACAAAATTTTGTTCAGAAAACGCTTAACTGTCTGATAGCGGAGATTGCTAAGCAAAAAATCAGGATCGGGCTGATGACGATCCCAACAATTTCAGTTGGCAACTACAACAGTATCACAACATCACAAACATGATTTGAATTGCACAAAGGAATGTCAACGTTTCACACGGGCAATCACAAATTTAAACTTGTGATACTGAATAAATTTTGTTCTGCAGTCCTCCTAAATTTCTTCTTTCACAATGGTGCAGATTGATCCCTTTTGCAGAAAAAATGGCCAAAAGGTCTTCGCTCAACCATTGCAATAAAACACCATAAAGATAAAAGGTGCAAAATGAGCCAGATATTAACATAACAATGATGCGGTGCGACCTTGTCTGCCTCGGTGTCTGCTTCATAATGTTCGTATAAAATTACCAGGGAAAATAGATAAATTCTCAGTAAACTACGTTAAGAAATGTAAATAGTCTCTAGTCTAATTTTTATATATCTATATTTTAGTCTATATTTTCCTTTTTGTTCTTTTTTAATTTTCGAGGACTCTTTTGTAAATCACTTATCAGTGAAATTGATATCCTCAATAAAGATTATTATTATTATTATTATTAAACCGTTCAGTTTCATCATCTGAAAACAAAGAGTTAAGCTTCAAAAAATCTTTGAAATGCCTCAAGCTGGGACATGGGATATGGACCAGTCCATGGGCCACCCCTAATTTTCAAATGGAAATCGCCCCTGTTAATATGAAAATTTACCAGAGGCCAGGGAATGAAAAACAGACTCGTATTTATTGTTTACGTCCTCGAGGGTTTAGGTTGCTTTGGGATGGCGCCCCCATAAATGGGAAGACCATAAACTCGTTTTGAGATACAGAAGGTCTAGTGCATTTCTACCCCCAATATTTTCATTCCAACTCTTCCAAATTGCAATTAAATCAGGAAGACACTCCTCCCCCTCCCCCTATTATTATACTCTGTTGCGCATAAAAGTAAGCTGGTTTATTTTAAACGAAGTTTCCCCTGCGAACACAAATTTGTAATCAAGGTATATTGATGAAAAAGTTTATTGGATAGCTTGTAATTTTAATGAGAGAGCACAGAATGTATTTAGTTTTCGTATTAAACAAAGCGTGATCTTGGAGGGGGTAGGTTGCTGGATAACTTAACTCGCTGAGTGACAGCCCCTTCGCGCTCCGTCATCCAAGATGGCAGTTGCCTTGAAACGATCCAAAGATCAGGTGAGTATTAATAGGGCGATTTCCTTTTGAAAATCAGGGTTGGTCCATGGACCAGGACCATCAGGTGGTCCATGGGGTGGTCCATGGACCCTGGTCCATGTTTTGTATACGTCCCTCAAGCTGTTTATGATTAGATGCAACCGACAGTATAGCAGTTTTGATCAG
The DNA here is from genome assembly GCA_022496165.2 of Catalaphyllia jardinei. Classification (NCBI taxonomy): domain Eukaryota; kingdom Metazoa; phylum Cnidaria; class Anthozoa; order Scleractinia; family Caryophylliidae; genus Catalaphyllia; species Catalaphyllia jardinei. Next base: position 20,803,624 of record CM042756.1, read on the forward strand.
TCTTAAATCATCATCCGAAGTCATGCACTCCACACATTCGACAAAGATGATTATCTATTATCAACGTAGTCTTGGTCTCACTCTTGGTAAAAGATTGCAGTTCAGGAAAGTTCACTCCTATTTAATGTATTAAGAATTTCTGATGACACTTTCACTTACTACTCAAGGGAATGGTTATTCTGCGGCAGAAACAATGACAGAAAAATTTACGAACTGATCCGTGGCAACCTTGGGGGCAAACTGCCAACTCTTAACCGTGAGCTGTGGTTAGCTATACTTAGCTCGCTGCTGTGGCCTGAAACGGACAGGAACATTCGCATCGGGAAGCAAGGTTATGTATTTTATTTTACCAATTTTAAGAAATGATGTTTTGATGTTTCATTCCTGACATCAATCAGTGAGTCAACAGTTGTTTTGACACTGGGAAAAGTTGAATTTTTTAAATAAATTAATCTCAGAAACATTTTGTTTATTGGGTTTGTTAAATTCGAGATAACGGAGTGGTTGTCGGCTTACCAAGACCAAGTTTGTGTGTGGTTTAGTCGCGCTCAACTGCCGACTGAAGCTGCTAGAAAATTATTTCTGTATCATTGTTTTAAATATAACGGCTTTATCTTTTGTTTTCTGGCTTCTCAAACCTGTTCAATTCCTCAGCAAGACTTTTTTGTATCTTATCTTTTGCCCAGTCACATAAAATATCATCCTAATTCTCAAAACTTTCTGCCATTTTAAAACAGAAAAACTTTGTAATGATGATGTCAATCATGCATCTGTCCTCTAATAGATCATAGGCGAGAACCAATCAAAATGCAAGAATAACTTGGGTTATTATATAAATGCATTTAGAACCATCATCAATACGTTGTAATGCATGATGAACTCATTTAAAATGCATTGAAAATGCTAACAATGCTATTTTCATTAAGCCCGGTTTTACCAAATAGGTTCACGTATATAATTCAATATGTTTTATCTTTTATTAGTTTTATTATTTTATTCACACTGCATACATTACATTACAATTACAACACAATACTAAAAATCAACTCAATAATTTGCTACAGTTACTAGTTTGCAAAAATAATACCTGAATTGTATAATTACATGTATCACTTACAAAAATGTTATTTTACATTACTTACAGTACACCATTATTTACTTACATGTACAAACATGACTTATTATGTACTGTTAGTTTTGAAATGTGGATCATTTATCGATTTCCTATGAAACTTCCTACCAATTATCAGTTATTATTCCAGCCAAGTAGGTGATTTCAATGTCAACGCTTTCATAGAATCATGCTTTTCATATGTATCGGATAGCTCTATAAGTTTTGCCGCTCTCAAGAACAAAATCGATTTGCTTAAACCGCATGCACAGATTGATTAGCATTAGTGTTAACTATATGTTTGGTAAACAGTACATTTCATTTCCCTGCTAGCGGATGTCTCTCACGACGAGGCAAAATGAATTGAGAGGAGAAAGACCTCTGCTGGCTTCCAACGAGTTTCCTATCACGCATGCGCCCATGTTTCCTCAAGAGCCAGTGACGTTTTTGTCACATGCAACACTTTGCATGCGAAATTTCAGTTGACTTTAATATATCAATAGTCGGGGATTTAAGATTGTGTCATTACTATTCTTACCAGTTGGTCACGCAGTGAGACTCTAAGTTTTAGGGTAATTTGCATGTTTCCTATTAAAGTTTCCAGGCTAACGCAGACAATTTCAATGCCTTCCAAGGACAGCAACTCAGAGCCTTCAATCTATGTACCGTTGATCCGTAGTTTCTCACAAGACGATAACTGGTCCTTGATAAGGGCATTCAAAGGAGAGACAACTAAAACCACTGGTTCTGTAGAGAAGAGATCCCTGTAATTGTAAATTGTAAACAACTTGCCATAGCCTGTCAGGAGACACACAAACTTATTGCGTCCTTTAAGGAAACTAAGTATGACTTTTCTTTGTAGAGACATTTTTTTAATACGTTTATCTCCAATCGTAGACACAGACGATGGCTAGATAAAAGAGGGAAATTTTGATACTCGCGGATCTCGCGGAAGCCATAATCTACTGTGGCCTCTATAATTGTCAGCGTACAGTCTAATAGGGCATGCGCATATCACATAAAACGAAACCGGTTTTGAAAACCTGTAAGTTTCAACCAGAAATTTTGGTCGGCAGCTTTATCAACTATTTCGTGTTAAGCTTCAAAAAGAAAAACGGATTGATTTCCTCAGCCGCTTGTTTATTTTCTCCCCTATGAAAGAGAACAAAAAGTTCACAAATGTATTAACCCGAAACATTATTAGTTTTATGAATCCATTTCATTGGGAGCATCTATCTTTGAAGTAGGGAGGACATTATTTTATTCTTGCCAGTATGATATAATGTCGTTGTATGTTGATGGAATATTGCCATAAGGAAAAGAAGACTTAAATACAAACATGGCATGTAGAATTAAGTGGACTAATAAAAATATTCTTTCATTTCTTCCATCAGCATTTCCACTACGCTTTCAGTCAGGGAAAAACCCATCACGTGGCATTATGGAAATCTACAAAAAAGGCAGCTGGCAAAAACTTTGTACCAGAAAGGGAGGTACAGATCAAGAAAATTTGACCTGCAAGGCCATGGGTTACACTAATGGTGGTGTATATAATGATGGTACATTCTACATGTATGCAAATTACAGCAATGCCTCCAATTCATCAATCCACTCTAACTGTACATCACTGACAGATTGCAAGAGTGACAATAATGATGAGACACAATTATGCAAAGGTATAGGTATACATACAGTAGTTTGTCTTTATTCTTGACTTGTCCTGGCCCAACCTGGCCCAAAACAAGTACATTAACATAATGTGATTATGTGGGGAAGCACAAGCTTTAATTGGGTGATACGTCTGCCACTGGTGTTAAAGCATGCCGTTCTCCAACAGTAACCAGTTCCATGGCGCCCACAGGTTCTTGGTGGCTTTACTAGTACACTGTACTTCTCATTGTGCTGGTTGGGTAGCCCAGTTTCGTTTCCAGAGCAGTATTTGTCTCAGGTTTGGATCTGCTTCTTGCTTTGACTGAAGCTCAGCTGCTGTCCAGCTTTGAAGCTATGCTTGGTTACCGCCTTCCACTGCGTTAGTCTCAACTGCTTGATCTGGTACTGCAACTGGCAGGGGTTTCTGGACAGTGCATCGGCATTCTTGTGCTTCTTTCCAGGGCGGTCTTCAATCATGTAGTCATACCATGCACACATCTCTAACCATCTGGCTACCTGGCCTTTGGGCATTGTGGTCTGCCCTAACTGTGGAGGGTCTTCCATACAGGTAGTGGCAGAAATGCTTGATAGCGTACACCATGGCCAACATCTCCTTCTTGGTGGTGCTGTATCGATGCTCACAGTCGTCGAGCACTCAGCTGGCATATGCGATCACTTTCTCATCTCCGTCTTGCCGCTGTGATACTGTATGACTGCTCCCAGACCATAGTCACTGGCATCACAATCCACTACAAATTCTTGATTGAAAGAAGGGAAGGCTAACACAGGAGCTGATACCAACTTTTCCTTCAGGACTCTGAAGGTGAGTTCAGTCTGGGCTCCACTTAAACTCCTCTGTTGTCTTGGCAGAAAGGCGATGCAGTGGTACGGCAATCACAGCAAAGTTCTGGATAAATCTTCAATAATACAGTGTAGGATGCTAAGCCCAGGCAACTTCTGATATTGGTGACTTTAAATGGTACTGGCGTTAGTTGAACTGCTTCGAACTTTGCAGGATCAGTACTGATACCTTCATCGGAGATCACATAACCAGGGTATGGCACTCTGGGTCATAACAGGAAACACTTTGATGATTTCAGCTTCAGGCCCATTTAGCAGAACCTGTGGAAGACTTCTCTTAACAGCTCCAGGTGCTCGTCAAAGTCTCTGCCATAAATGATAACATTGTCAAGGTAGACCAGACATGTCTGCCACTGCAACCCGCGTAAGACAAATTCCATAAGCCTCTGGAAGGTTCCTGGAGCATTGCAGAGACCAAAAGGCATTACCTGGAATTCAAATAGACCACGGATGGTCGTGAATGCCATCTTCTCATGGTCAGCAACATCTACCTCCACCTGCCAATAACTACTAGCCAAATCCAGGGTTGTGAACACTTTAGCCCCAGCCAACGCATCTAGAGTCTCATCTATACATGGTAGGGGGTAGGCATCTCTCCTGAACACATCATTCAGCTTGTGATAGTCGACACAGAAGCATGTGGTACCATCTCTTTTCTTGACTAGAACAATCGGTGTAGCCCATGGACTCGTGGAAGGTTGTATTACCCCGTGCCGCAACAGGTCATCTACATGTTGGCGTAGCATTACCTGCTGGTGCATTGGTACTCTTCTCAGTGCCTGCCTAATAGGAGGCTGGTCACCAGTATCAATGTGGTGCCAGACCTGATGAGAAGATATCTGTGAACTCATCGAAGAGGCTAGCAAGTTCTTTCCTCTGTGGGCTGCTCAGGTTCATGGTGTCCAGGTCGAACTGTTGTGACACCAATGGTTTTGTCTGTCTCAGCTTCTTAGTTGCAAGCCGAGCCGGTGGCAACTGGCTGGTTCCAAAGCACCAATCTTCCAGCTGGCTGAAGGAACCGACAGAGGTGTTCTGGTAGAGGGTCACTGGGGCTGGTGATGGATTAATAATGCGAACTTGCACCATGTCATCTTTAGGCTGCGCCAGCACACTGGCCAACAAGAGATCATGTTGTTCGGCAAAACCCTGAGATGGCTCAACTACCCCTAGTACATCATCACACACAGCCCCCTTAAACGTAGCTGGCAATATCATCTCATGACAACCTGGGACCACAACAACTTCTGCCAAACTTATCTGAAAAACTTTTGAAGATTCATTTTTACCATTGAGGCTCACAACGTCTTGCCAATTTTAATTGATCTCCCATTTAGGTCAATTTTTTGTCTGCGACCACCAACACTGGGTGAACAACACTCACCCCACCAAGAAAAACTTCCAACTCACATTTTCCCTTAATGTCTAATTGTTGGCCATTTGCAGATACTGCTGGTTCACTAACCATTCCCAATTTGAAATCGTGCTTTTCTAACACACGACAATGTACCAGCATTACTGCTGAACCAGTACCAACCAACATGTCAACAGGGTGCCCCCAACACCACCAGGTACATAAACAGCAGTGCAACAAGAAACACTATGAATTCCTTCAACAGTTTTAATCTTTGGGGTCATCCCAAGTTTCCCAACTGACGCTCGACCAGCAGCCTCGATCACAACTTGTTTCCCAACCCCGCAGACGTTTGTTTGCAATCTGCCATAAAATGCCCCTTTTATGGCACTTGAAGCAGAGCCAAAAACAAGATCCCTCACATGACCAGCATTTGGTCCCAGCCCCCTACAGTTTTGCTTTGCCTCACTTGATGGCTGTTGCTGTTGTTGTTGCTGCTGCACAAAATTGACCTTCTGGTTCATGGCAGCTGTATGCTGCTTGATGAGCTCCACAAGTTCGCTATTCTCGCCCTTCCTCAATTTCTGTACAACTCAAACCGACTGACCTTTGCCATGATGCGACTTAGCCACATACATTGCCTCAATCTGCAGGGCCCAACTGACGGCTCTTGGAGTTTCATCCATATTTCTTGATCCTCCAACGCATTGATAAATTGGTTTTAGCGAGGCCATCTTGCAAATCAGGCAGTGCCTCCAGTTAGGCTTGGCTGACAAGTATTCTCAATGAACTGGCGAGATCTGGCAACTTCAACAACATAATTTTCCCGCACACCCGTTGCCAAACTTTGAAGTTGGAGCAAGGCAGCCCCCTGCATACCACGGGGCTACATGATAAACCAGTAGCTTACCCAGCGAACTCAATTACAACAACAGGTTTCACGAAACTAACCAGCAAAGACTACTACCTACTCCAAGGATTGCCAAACTCGCTGATCCTTGTGGCTACATTTCCAAACTTTGGGTTCCACAAATACTTGGATCTTCTATCCCACCACTGCCACCAGTGTAGTAGAATTATGGCTGAGGGTTGATTAGCGTTGAACTGTTTTGGTGCTTGAGCAAATGCTGGGTTTATTGCGAGCTCACACATGGACTGACACTTGACTGCTGTACAATCAACTGAATCTACTTTATTGCTTGAATCAAGGTTCTTATATATGTAATGGTTTGATTTTATTTTTGGTTTAATTTTTGTTAAACCAGTTTAAATTTTTCAAACTGGGTTGAAATTTTTAAACCAGTTTAATTTTCAATTTTGAGCAGAATGTGAGCATGTGTCTTAGTAATTTGCATTAAGCACTCAAGTTAGTGATTAGGCCTACAGCTGTAAGCACTTATTTTGAATGGTTAGCTTTGATGTTAGGCTGGGAACTTTGTATATGACTTAGTTGTTTGGGTTGAGCTCTCAGGTTAGTGATTAGGTCTAACCACTTATTTGGAATTAGTTAGCTTCTTAGTAATTAAGAGAAGGTTCATGTATGAATAAATTAAAATTTAAAATAAATTAAAATTTATATGAGGGGCTTGGGGTGATGAACTGATAATTAAAAGAAGTATGAGAGCTCTTGCATCCATTGCTTTCATGGTCAAGTGGTAATGACAGTGGGAAGCAGATCCAGAGGTTGGCGGTGCAAATCCCAGTGAGTATGAGATAAAAAGTAAAAAAAGTGAAACTTGCTGTTAATTAGTATACACGCTTAATGAGGATTTGGGGAAAGGGGTAGAGTAGCTAGGGAATAGAATAAATCAGAAGAAACTCAGTGAGAATAGGAGAGAATAGGATAGAGGAATGGATAGATATTTTCCCCTTTTTATGAGATAGTTGACCAAAAAAAAAATCAACCCCTGTTTGAATTTTTAAAACTGGGTTTGAAAAATTTAAACTGGTTTGAAAAAATTTAAACTGGTTTAAAAAAAATTAAACCAAACAGAAAAAATAAACCACAACATATACATAACGATAGCTAACTTATACATGATACAGAATACAGAGGGTAATAAGAGTTCCCTTTGGCATAAACAACTTAATTACGACATAAGCGCAATTTCACAGATATGGGTAAACACTTGCATAAATCCTGCGGGACTAGGAATTAATCAGAGCAGAATCTCATGCTTTTCTTGTTGTTGGAAGGAGCTTGTGTTCCTACATGTTTTAAAACGGAAAGCACTCACTAGTTTTCTATATTCCACATGACACATAGTAGGAATATTTGCATGGATACTTTGGCAACAAAGGCTTATTCATAGATCATATTTCCAGCTGTAATTATGTGATCAAAGCTTATCCTAAAATTGTTTGTCACGGTTTGTCATGCTATGCTTAACTTTACAACACTAAGATGTAATAAGGAAAAACAATGTAAGCAAGTTTCTAACCTAGCTGTAATTTCATTTTTTAATCCAACAAGTTCCTGTACGATTAAATGGTAGCAATATAGAATATGGTGGAAGAGTGGAAGTATTTTACAAGGGAAAGTGGGGAAAGATCTGCCGTAATAAATGGAATTTCGAAGATGTCCAAGTAATTTGTCGTCAACTTGGCTTCAAACGCGCAGTGGCTGAATTTGTTGTGGCAGATATCAAGGATGAGGACATGCCATTTGTAATGTCTGAAGTAAACTGTAATGGAGATGAGCCTGAGTTAGCATTCTGCCCGCGAACTGATGGAAAGCTTTATCTTGACTGTCAAAATGATGACACAGGTGCTCAGGCATTGTGTGAACCAAAAAGTAAGTTAGTGATCTTTTAGAAAGTTTGATTTAGTATTTTTGTAATAATACGTAAAAGTCTGGCATTATGCAACTACCATAATTATGCCCAAAACTTACAAATTGTTTATTATTATTATTATTATTATTATTGTTATTATTATGTTTATATTATTGTTGTTGTTGTAGTTGTTGTTATTGTGAAGTATATATGAAATAATTCATGTTTGAACTGTGGTTGTAGATGAGAGTGAAGAGTGATCATC
>CM042756.1:20817035-20852220 GCA_022496165.2 Catalaphyllia jardinei
AGATGACAATTTATGTGCTGTAAAATCTGTACAAGAGCGAATGGATTGAGCAAGGAGTCCCAGGGCAGAAATATTCAAAATACTGCACTTTGTTGACATGCTGGTATTCAAGCCAACTTGTGTCTGTATGATTAAAAACATAACACAAACAGTGGTTATATATTTTTAATCAAGCTACATGTACGAAGACCAAAGAGTTGATTTATTATAGTGTCTACATGCTATTTGTCCCCAAGGGTACATGGACAAAGATCTGGGAGTTGTCTGGCTATACTACTGCCAGGTCTCACTACAGCCATTTTCTCGATGGATCATTGCTTTACCTGCCTTGAGGCCTAGAGTGGAAAGTAAAAAGTCAAGCTTTCTTAGAGTTTACACTCATGACTTAAAGTTTAAAGGGTAATGCAAAACAATATTATTCTTGCGTGATTTTGTATTATGGTTAAGAAATAAATCTAAAACGTAAATAATACCATAATACCATAAATTAATTCATCCACAAAATGTGATTTTGTCAGATTATGCAACCAAAAATGTCATGTCTTATTGGGGGGGGGGGGGGGGGTCGTGTGTTTTTCAATCTTTATTTAGGGGTGGGTCACTCAGTTTTGTGCCAAATGCAAGGGGTGGGTCACGTGTTTTCTAACCACAACATTTCGAAGTGCTCCATCCCACCCCCTCTGTACTTTTTGACCAGTCCCTTATCGGAAGTTCGAGTTATCAAGGGTAAAATGATATTATATAGAAAATGGCCGGAAAAGAAATGAAAATTACTTCAAGTTTCCAGGGAGTTCGAGTTGGAAAGGGTTAAAGTTATCAAGAGTCAACTGTAACTTGATTCAGAAATTTTGTTGTTTTTGAAAATTTATCAGCATTCTGGATGCTTTTTAAAGAACATTTATGAAATCATGAAACTTGGCCCAACCCATCATTAAATATGGCAAAATTTTTATAGTTGTTTGATGATGGTGTTAACATGGTTCCACTGTATTTAAAAAAAATTCAAAAATATATTTTAAGGTGTTACTCTGTCAAAGGTTGTTGATAAGGGATGCAGTCTGCACTGCAGATATAGATATGAAAGGGTACTATTTTGTATTAGTTTAATATGGAAGGGGTACTTTCTTGTGTCATAAATAGTCTTTAAAAAGGTAAAAGAAGGGAGTTAAACCTTAGTCAAACCTTCCTCCTTGTATTAAACTTTGTTTCAATGGAACCTTTCTGGGCCACAACTCAAATTTACGAAAAAATAATTATGTCTCTTTATTCTAGTAATGCTGTTTAAAATTGTTTTTCTTTTCTGAAGTTCCCCCAGTTATTTCACTTTATTGGAGCAAGCTCATATACATGCAAGAAGAGAGTGGCATTCTGGTCTGTAAAGTTATTGTAGGTTTTCCAGAACCTCAACTATCGTGGTATAAAAATAATGTCCTTTTGCCTGGTGAGGTGAACACAATTTTGCTCTTGGCCAATGTAACAGACACAGATGAGGGATGGTACACCTGTAAAGCACAAAATGTTGGTGGTGATGTCAAAACCATGGTGGACGTCACAGTTAAAAGTAAGTTAATGACAATTACCATGTACAGTGTATCAACCATCAAGAGCATTACAATTTATTTTGCTTGCTTTTATCGGTAGCATATTGCTTAATAAAAAGTTTAAAGCTGGCTGCATTTTAATTAATTTCTCAGGAGGTGTAGGGTAGGGTTTGTAAACCCATAAAGTCGGGTCTTAAGTTCTAAGACCTTACATAAGACCCCTGCAGACGCTCAAAAACTAATACCAATGACCCCCTCCGAATCTCAAAAACAGAGAACTAACACCCCCTCTAAAGCTCAAAGGCTAAGACTTCAAACACTTTATCCCAGTCTTGACAACAGAGACCTAAGACCTCCTCCGAATCTCAAAAACCAAGACCTAAACTGTAAGACCCCTTCAGTTGAGATTCAGAGTAAGGACTTAAGTCTTAATTCTTAGGTATTAACGGTCTTAGGTTTTGAGACACCTCAAAATTTAATTGTGTGGAGGGATATGCTTATTTTCTGTAACAACACTTTAAGTAGCTGTTGTCAACTCTGGATCTACCCAGCTGTAAGGTTTTTTTTTATTTTTTGGTTCTCAATCTCTTTTAACCAGCAATGATTTAACATGTGGTTTGGCCTTGGTTTGAAAAAGATGACAAACTCTTGATTTCTTAAGGGTGGCTGCTCGTGCATGATTGACTTGTTGTACTGGACTGTGGTAGTCCCTCTTTCACTTAGTCCATTGTGCATGACATAAGGGAAAACTGCAAGAAAAAAATGGCCATGCAAACTCCTGGGGGTGACAAGCACGCGAAAAGAGGGACTACCTGCTAAGCCAGAGAGTCTGTCCTGTCATGGCCAAGTGATTTTTTTCAATCACATTACACATGTCCGATTCCTTATCTTGATGTCCTCTCATTATCATCTGTTGTCGTCAACCTCAGGAGATGTTTTGTTTAAAGTCGCTCTTCTCTTCAATTCAAGTAGGGATGCAAAACCAATATTTGCATTATTTTAAACCAATATCTTTGTTACATTAAGGGAAACTCCATAAGAAATTTTGAAAATAAGATGGCAAAGGAGGCATCTTGTAATGATTTTTTTGCCATGTCTGCCAGTTTAAATTTAAGTTGTTAGACAATCAGAGTTAAACAGAGAATTTATGTTATGTACTTGTAAATGGAGATCATCCAGGATCATCCAACTGCAGTGTCATGTTTGCAGTAGCAGAAAGTTTCAAGTGGAAATTGGGCTCAATCTTTCAAATGGAGGGTAGAAACACGAGGCTCAGTCAATTGATATTTACGCAATTGTTCTTCGACAATGCTGTTAACCTGGTGCTGAGCACCAAAACTACTATCATGCTTGCATTCAGGTTTGAGGTGACAAAATGCTAAATAAATTACTCTTTCAATAGCTTGTTGGCAGAATCGTAAAAACACCATGGCTTGTGAGACACAATTCCAATGCTTTGATTTGCTTTGAATTCCCACTTTCAGAGAGTGAGATAAAACATTCCTGCAAGACATCACACATAATTATCTTGAATGTTGGCAATGCTCCAAACACAGGCCAATCATATTTTTGTGTTGTGAGAGCAATGCATAATACAAACTTTTGGCTTAGACTGTGATCCCTCTTTTTTGTGTGCGTCTTACCCCAGGATTTCACGAGGCCTTTTTTTTTTGCTCATGGTTTTCTTTCATGACTAAGCAAGAGAGGGATTACTCATAATACTACATTAATTTATTGCGATGCTTGTACAATACTTGAACCCAATGCACATATATGTATCAACCATGGAAAGTGTGTGCATACAATTTCATTCATGAGTTAAAATAAGTGGGAAACATTGATCAATCTCATGGCTATGTTGTTTTGAATTTAACCAAGTTAGCATGTTTGTTTAGTCTTGCAAGGAACATAAAGAATTGTAAAATTTACGTACATGTACACGTAAATAACAAATTAACCCTTTAATTCTCTTGCTTATCAAGCTCCACCCGAACTGGATCCTGGGCTCAGGAATCTTTCTGTTCCATTGAACTCCAAGCTTATTAAGAAGTGCATTTTGAGGGGTGATCTTCCACTACAGATCAACTGGACTAAGAATGGTGTGGATCTTGGTAACCAAAATAAAAACATATATTCTGTTGATAACATAACTTTAAACGACACTGGCTTGTATGGATGTACAGCCACAAACTGGGCAGGACAGGCACAAACTACTTTTTGGATTGATGTAACAGGTAAGGCATATGACTTCTGATTCTATTAGTCAGTGACCTCAGTTAATGGCAGTTTTATTCAGTTGTTCAAACCTGGCAAATGGTCCAATGAAGTGATTGCCTCACTTGTATTGTCACATTTATACCTTAACACTATGAAACCAAAACCCATTAAAATCTTGTGAAAAATTTAATGGGAAAATCACAAGGTTTTTAAGTAATTTTAACAGATTTTTCATGGTTTCATTCAAGGGATTTTCCCCATGGAAATCCCATGAAAAAATCATTAAAAATCCTTTGAAATTCTCACGAAATTGCCCTTAAAAATTCCTAGGTAATGGACCATGAAATTTTCATTTTAAAATCAAATACATTTAAAATCCATGAACAATTTAAATATAAAAATATTACTGTAACAAAATACAATGACTTGCCAACATTATCCTACATTGCACTTACAATTAAGAAATAGAAAACATGTACCATGTTTGTATCGAGTTATACAAGCACGAGTGGAAGTTTGGGAGAACGAGAAATGCTGTGGGAACACGAGCCGCAGGCGAGTGTTTCCACAGCTTTTTTGAGTTCTCCCAAACTTTCACGAGTGTTTGTATAAGTTAACAAAATATATGGCCAGTGCACAAGCAAGCAAAGAACGCCAAGAAACAGCAACAACACTAACTTCTTTCAAACGTACTCACGTTTGTTTCAATGTAAGAGGTGCTTATATACCATTATGGTTACCATAAACCCCAATTGTGGGCACATGTCAACCTTGGTATTTTGGTGAACTACATGTCAACTACAACAAGAAACACCCAAAAATTTCATTACTTTCTTTCAAACTTAGACAAGTCTTTTGTTGAAAGAAGTGCTTCTATACTATCATGGTTACAAGATACTCATGGCATTTCAGAAGAAAAGATAGTCCATACAGAAACAAGCAAACTACAACAAGATAAATAAACAAATTTTCTATCAAGCTTTTTCCAATACCTGTTGCAATAAGTGCTTATATCACTTAGTGGTTACCACATAACCAACTTAAGGCAAATGTTAGGATAAAAAAACAAATGGAAAGGGTTTACTGGTCCCAACTTCCATTATTACATGTACTTATAGTCTCGACTGAGAACTGTCCATTTAAATACATGTAGTAATAAACATAATAATAACAATAATAACTTTATTAAAACTTCACAATAATAATAATAACTTTTTTTAGATTTGTAAAAAGTCGCTGTAAAGATTATAATGCTAATGATAGTAGTACAGGAGTCCTTTAGTATAAATAATTCTTATAATTAATGAAATTCTGTTTTTACATTTTTATCAGTATATATCCTTGTAAATGGTGAAGGATGTTTTTATTCATATTGATATTCTTAAATGAAGTTTCCCCGTTGTGAACAATGTAATAACAATAATAATCTCTGTTTAAACCCAGAAGTGTAAAAGTGCTGCCGCTTGTGGGGTCATGTATAAAAGAAAATGAAACAAAAGAAACATCAAAAATATAAAAAAATGATTTTAAAATGTTCATCAACAAGTTCCTGATTTCCGGGTTTATATTTGACGCCAAGGTTAAACTTGGGCAACAAGTTCAACAGGCAATTCCAATTTGCCAGCCCCAGAACCAAGGATTCATAACGTTTCATGTTCTGGTGTAATAACAATGAGTTTGCGTTAACTATTTCTGTGCAACACAGTTGGTACACAAACACTTCGGTGATCTTCGTGTTCCCCAGCCATGTCTTTGGGTCTCAACTCGAAAAATGTGAAATCCTTCTGGCTTACGCGATCGTTTACTGCCGTCCGCCATCTTGCTTTTACTGTGGTGGATGTTGTGCGCATGTGTTACCATGCACTTTCGTAGTGGACATGCGTACTTCATGGTTACTTTGCATGGTTATATGCCCAAAATTTGACCCAAATAGTACCTCACCAGTTGGGATTCTTAATAGTTTGTGTTATATTTACAATGTTTGGTTATTATGATGTAAAGTGTATATGAAAAAATTCATATTTGAACTGCGGTTGTAGATGCAAGTGAACTATGATCATCGCAGTAAATTTTCCAATTTAAGCAATTGGAAAGAAGAAGCCTGAAAAAAATCAGGGCTTCAACGGAATTCGAACCCATGACCTCCACAATACCAGTGCGATGCTCTACCAACTGAGCTATGAAGCCACACATTGGGAGCAAGGTCAATTTATTGACTTGAAATGTTTGGTTATTTATTTACAGTGTCCCCAATTAGCACAATAATGCTAAATACAGACAGTTAAATAAAGTTATTATTATTATTATTAAAGATCATTTCCACGCTTTTCTAAGTTCATATCTTTGCCCTGTTTTACTGTAATCATTTGACCGTTGAAATCAACCGTGCATTTCACAGCATTGCATTTTAGGTCATGGCACTAGTTCCCAGGGTCTAGCAGCATTCAAATACAATATGGCCACTCATTTCTGGCATGTTCGAATTCCACAAAAGAACTCGGCTTTTCGACACGATTGAGAGACCTGCCACTAGCTGGAAAGTACTCAGAAAGCATTTAGAGAGGTGCATAGTTATCCCAAGCTATTTTACTACTACAGAGTGGCAAAATAATTGGGCTTCTTACGAGAAAAAGGTAGCATAGAGTAGTCATGCACATGAAGACTCAAAACCGAAACAGTTTTGGCCTTAATATCGACATTGCTGGTATTATCAGGTTTATAATAGTAATCAGTGATCAGACAATAAACTATGTAATTTGTAGAAATTCCGGGAAATTATACAAATCACTTGTTCGATCACAGCTGGAGTATGCTTCACAGGTCTGGTCACCTTTCACTAAGGAAAAGATCACTGCACTTGAGCTAAATTTAACCTGAAAATTTAGGCTGAAAGCCGATCTAAGTTATCCAGAGAGACTTGCCAGACTGAAACTTTTACCTTAAGAATACAGAAGAGAGATATTGGATCTGTGTATTTTTGTTTAAATCTCTGAAAGGTTATATTGATTTCAATGTATTAGAAAATTAGGGTGGAGCCACCTTAGGACATTAGTTGGGTCACTAGTTAACTGAGCTTGAATTTCATTGACTGACTTGCTTGTAAAATAGATAAGTGTGTCGTCAGCATAAAGCTCAACACAACAACCGTGAACTGCAAGAGGTAAGTCATTCATGTGGATGATAAATAATAAAGGGCCTAGTATGCTACCCTGGGGAACCCTGATAGAGATAGGCTGGGGCTCAGACAGAACCCCATTAGTGCAAACACTTTGCGTGCGCGTGGTTAAGTAGGACCTAAACCATTGAACAGCAGAGCAATTCAATCCCAGTCTAATTAACTTATCTAACATGACGCTATGATCTAGGGTGTCAAAGGCCTTGCTTAGGTCTAAAAATATGAGTCCGGTTAGTAGTCCTTTGTCAATGTTTTGCAGCAGAGTGTTTGTCACATGTGCGAGGCATGTGGAGGTAGAGTGGAGTGGACGAAAGCCGGATTGGAGAGGAGAAAGAAGCCTGTGTTCCTGTAAATAGCTGTAGACCATACGGTGGACAGCCCGCTCAAGTATTTTGGAGAAAATTGGGAGTACTGAGATAGGCCGGAAGTTTGATAGATCCGATTTCAAGCCAGCTTTGTGAACTGGCATGATGATAGCATGTTTCCAATCAGCCGGTAGTGATCCTTCATTGATCGTTCTGTTCATAAGTAGCGTTAGAGGTCTCGCCAGAGCCTCTGCCCTGTCCTTAAGAAGCCGTACAGGAATATCATGTGGGCCAGATGATTTCTTGGAGTTCAGTGCTTTCAGTTGCTTATAAACAAAATCTACCATTATTTGTGACAAACTAAACTGTGCACCTGTCAGTAGTTGAGGAGAGCAAAGTGGGACTGCTGGCAACGGTAGAGTGTGGCGTAAATTGGCTATTATAGATTTAAAGAAAGATGCAAAGCTGGCTGAAATTCGTTTTGGATCGGTGATATCCTCGCCGTCAATTTTAAGAGATTGGATTTGAGTAGCTTTAGCATCACTACCAATTGCAGACTTGATTGCACTCCATAGTTTACTAGAATGGTTCTTATTTTCTTGAATCAGGTTAGAATAATACGCCCTCTTTGTCTCCTTGATACAGAGTTACAGTTATCCTGTTTCTGAGTGATCAATATTCTTGCCAATCATAGGATGATCCAGTCTTTTGTGCCTTTTTGTGATGAAAGTTTTGTTGGGTAATTAGCGCTCTTATGTGATCGGTCATCCAAGGGAGTGTGTTAGAACGAACTCTTCTTGTGCGCTTTGGTGCATGTCGATCAGCAATGGTGACAAAGATGTTTTTAAAAGAAGTCCACGCCTCATCAACTGTGAGAGAGGCGTTAATGACATCCCAAGAGGCAGAGTGTAGATCACTAACAAAATCTGGTGCAGAGTAATTCTTATAACTCCGGCATTTGATGGTTTTTATGGGACCCCTCAGTGGTCTGGCTTTCCTAATGATATAAACAAGCGAATGATCGCTAATGGAGCATTCTAAAACACCAAAACCAGAGATCTTCCCTTGGTCTGTTGTGAAGGCTAGATCTAAAAGTGTTGACGATCGCTCAACAATCCTCGTCGGCTCTTTGATAAGTTGAGAAAATTAATAAACTTTAAATAACATGCACAGTTCTTTACTGTCAGGAGATAATTTCTTAGCTGCCAGGTCACAGTTTAGGTCGCTGAGTATGAGTGTTTCTTTCTCCTCACTACAAGAATAGTCGAGTAGGCTTTCAAACTTGCTAATAAAATCTTTCACCTCAGTATTTGGTGGCCGATAAACCGAGGATACCAGGATTTTACTCTTGTTTGGGAAAGCAAATTCAAGCCATAAAGCTTCAACATCGATCGAATTAATATCTGTTCTTAGCCGTGCAACAAGGTATGATTTATAGTAAATCGCAGTGCCCCCGCCACGCCGATCATCTTTACGATCTTTCCAGACGAGATTATAACCTTCAACTGCTAGCTCACCGTCTCGCCAAGAGCTATTTAGCCAGGTTTCATTAAGACAAAACGCGTCAAAAGGATTGTGCCGTAGAAATATCCTAAGTGCGTCAAGGTGTTTAGGTAGGCTCCCAATGTTTAGATGATCAATCTTCAAGCCAGGCTTCTCCAATCTTGAGTTTATCCATCCAGGGTTAGGGGAGACATCACCTGAGAGAAGAATCAATAGTATTGCAGTAGAGCTGTACTGCAGGAGTTTCACTGCCCTAATTGCCTTTAGTCTTGGCTAGAAGCGATCACTGCCGTTATGCGAGTGAAGTGAACAATGATTCAGAACATAATTTGGACATAATTTAATTTGCCCTTGTTGTTGCTAATTCTTTACCAAGATGTAAATCAACAACTCCAAAGTCGTCCTTGTTAGTTTGGAGCAAGAGGCTCTTGATTAAGACTAAGAACAGGACTTGCATTAGGAGGTTAGAACGAAGAATGTGCAGAGCTTTGTAGAGACGTGTTAACGCCGCCATTTTTATTATTATTGACATAATCAACTTTTGCCCTCTGCGCAACCATAGTATGCTTGAACAGGTGTATTTTTAAAAAACACTCCCTGTATACAATTTAAGGATGTTTACTTTCACATACATGTCGCTGCAATGTTCACTTGTTTGTCAAGCTTTTTTAAATAATTGGCAAGCCTTCCTGTACTGTCGTTTTCCTCCGGTATACTTGACTTTCTGATATTCCTTTATCATAGTCTTGGTAATGATCGTTATGGAGACTTGCCTACACCTTCCTTGCCTACAATCTTCCAGTTTGATGACTGAAGTACTCCTTACCAAAATTTTAATATGGCCCTTATATGGAACAAAGCTGAAAATTACCTGGAGCAAAATATGGTGTTGTTATGGGAATTATATGGCCAGGTTAAAACCATATTTTAAAATTTTGTGACATTAATGGAAGAGGAGGATCCAATGCAGTAGAAAACATTTAATCTTCTTGGATTCGAGTGACTTATTGAATAACTCCTTGTACTTTCTGAATGGCTCTAACCTCTGCACAAGTTTTTTCTTAATTTCCAGAAACTTTCAATTTAAGAACAATGCAACAATACTGTAGTCTTTCTTTGCTTAGTTTAATTAGCAGCTTTTCAAAGAAATATGGTCAAAAATTCCCTCAGAAGAGGTGTGCAAGTGCTTTGCCTCTACAGACTACAAACTCTGTTACCATGTGCCATTTTGATATTAAAAAGTCTAGAAAAATAATTAATTCTGGTAGTGTCAGGCTCCCCTTGTGGCATGAAATTAGGCAATTCTTAAACTTTTCACTGTGCTAATCAAGGCCTATTAAGTTCCTATTGAAAACAATGGTAATAATTTCTTTGATTATAGTGAAACATTTCCTACAACTTTAATAGGATTTATACCTTCAGGAGTTCCAGAATAAAATAACTTTTTCTACCAAACTAATAATCATTGGGACAAAATTAATATGAAAATTTTCTACCTGATTTTAATAAAAAAATACATTAATTTTGTTATTAAGCTTTTGTTTTGAAAACAGTGGGTCCTTATTATTTTTCCAATTTTTATACTCAGAATTACAGACTAAGGTAAAGTTGTATTGTGTGTCAGTTGGCATGCAAGAGCTGTTGGAGCAAGTTTACAAAGTCAGATGTTTGCTTTCTGACTGTTATTAACCATACTTTCAGGGTACATAAATTAAGTGCATTAGGACTTTTTAACTTTCTCATCATTAAGGTGGGATATGATGTCATGTCACTTAATTATCCCTAAAATAAACAAGTGTGAATGCTTTTCTTGCCATGTAAGTTTGATTGTGTTGGCGAAACTACCCGGCATTTTTCCACACGCGTACGCGAGCACATTTTCAGTGATAGGTCCTCGCACATTTTTAAACATTTACAAAATTCTTAACATTGACACACTTTATGCTCTAATGACTGTTTTAGCATCCTAGATCACGCTTCCACCACCTTCCAGCTAAAGATAAAAGAAGCCATTCATATTCAATGGGACTAAAAACCTTCTCTTAATCATCAACTTTATCACGTTAATTTAAAACTTTTTTTGTAATATTTTACATTGTCATGACTGTTTCTTTATAGTTAATTAGCATTTTTGGTTCACACTATATATTCAACTCTGTACTTTGTACTTTAAACTGAAGATGACAGAAGTTTCTGTTGAAACATGTTTTTAAAGTTAAAAAGTGTCGTGTTATTTCTTAAGATAAGTTTGATTACTACTGAGTGAACACTTTTTAACTGCGCAGCCATAGGCGTGCACAGTTCATGGTTTTGCTTCGGTCTATTTTTTTTAGTTTTGTCTGTGAGCAGACCCGCACTCCCACTCGGCCAAATGTCGTCACCGGATGATGTCATCTTTAGCCAATTATAGGCCATGTCTCAGCTCTTTTCATCATATCCCCCCTCAGGAGCATTTTGTGAAGTTAGCAAATTAACTATTCAGACAGAACATGGCCGTCTGTGTGAAATGCTCCTTTGGTCAAAATTGGGCCAAAATCCCTTGGAGATGCACATCAAGACACTTGCAAGGATAAAGAATCCAACTTAGGACCAGTTGCTGGCTACTAAGGCTGAAATTATCCAGAGCTAAGCTTGCATGTTCACTTTCAAAGGGAATATTCAATGCCCTAAAGAAGGTATTACATCTGGGGTTAGCCATGGAATGCGCTGATGGTAATAAATAAGATCGTGTTTACTGGAATGCCCTTACGGTGATTAATAAGATCATGTTTACTTCGCCAGAAGCAATGGTGGAGTTTTCTGGTGAAATAATAGTCAAAACCCTTTGAACATATGCAAATATTTCTTCCTTTGAAAAGTCAATTATGAGACTTTTTCTCCTTTGAACTAGGTAAACAAAAGT
This sequence comes from Catalaphyllia jardinei, assembly GCA_022496165.2. Lineage (NCBI taxonomy): Eukaryota > Metazoa > Cnidaria > Anthozoa > Scleractinia > Caryophylliidae > Catalaphyllia > Catalaphyllia jardinei. The sequence continues at coordinate 20,828,679 of CM042756.1, forward strand.
CTTCCATTACAAATCACACAACCATGCTATGCAAAGAATTTGAAAGAAAATCTCTTACAACCCAGGCACTGAGCCAACTTTGAATCATGCAATCTCTATTGTTTCCAGTCTTAATTGTTTCTGGGTAATGTTTTCTCGCAAAATGTTGTTGCTAAATATTACGTAGTGCTTTTGTGAGTGCCAAAGAGTTAAAAGAGTGCGGTTTTAAGTTTTTTTTAATTTCTTGTTGACATATAATTATAGAGGAAACACTCCCCTGGCCTGCCTCAAAAACAAAATAGGGCCAGGCTTAATAAGGTTTTAACCCTAAAATAAAATGAAAATAATCAGTTTAAAAGAGTAAGTAAGTAACTTTATTTAACCAGGGTAGTCCATTCAGCAAAGAGGCTGGTATCTGTAGGGGCCCTGTGGAGTAAAGATATTTACAATGATTTTATAAAATCCAAAATTCAAAAAAGTGATAAAACACCAAAGAACATTTAAAAGGCTAAAATATACAAATATGATAAAATGTCATAGATTTCAAAGGATAAAAATTTTAAAAAAATGCCTAATTATCAAAATTTTAAAATAACTCAAGGAAGAGGCACTCTAAATACAAGCGGGCAAGGCTGTTGCCTAACAATGATATTTCAAGGAGCCCAGAAGGTCAAAAGCCAAAAAGTTAGGAGCCCAACAGGTAATGTTTTGGGAGCTGCTGCAAAAAAATTTAGGCACCCAAAGGACTTTCTTGGGTGCCCCAGGCTGCTGGGCTCCTGTTAGGCAGCAGCCTTGCAAGCGGGTAATGTGTTAAAACAGACTGTTCCTGCATACTTTAAAGTTCTCTTTGCTATATTGTTCCCATAGTGTGTTTGGTCAAAAGTCTCTCCTCAGATTTATGTTTGCCCAAGAAACAAGTCTGTTCCTGAAGGAAACCCAGCAAACTTAAGCTGCAAAGCCACAGGTGTTCCGAGGCCAACAATGTCCTGGAAATTTAATAATGGGGACCTCCCTTCAGGTGTCAATCAAACCAGTCTTGGTGAAGGATCGTTTTTGGAGTTTTCTTACACTACAAAGCAAATGGAAGGCATCTACAAGTGTACAGCACAAAACAAAGCTAACACTACAACATCCTCTGCATATCTTCATGTTTTTGGTAAGGATATGATAGAAAGACAGTGTACTTCAATAAGCTAAGTTAATTTTCCATAGGGGTAAAGATAAAAGAGAAACCCTTATCAGGATGACCAAAAGGTGGAAGCAGCCACTTGGTAGAGGTGCCTTGTTAATGAGGCTTTTATTTACAGTTTTTTACTAACAAAAGTTTTAGGACTTGATAACTGGCCGCTTAATAAGGGGTGGCCCCTCAACCCACTGATGCCTCCATGAAATTGCCTGCAACCCACCCCTAATTCCCTGGCATTTTTTGGAATATTCCAGGGCATGTGAAAGTGCAAAAATAAGCCATATGCATAGTAACTACAGACACAAGACCAGGTTCCAAGGCATTCAAAGTTGAATAAATGAGGGGCAAAATTTAAAAAATATCAAGAAAAAGAACTCAACTTCATGTGTTAAACTGATAAAAAAACAATAAATTATATTACTTTTTTAACATGTGACAAAATGTCCCACCGAAACAGAGAATATTGATTATGCAAAAATTAGTTCATTATTGACTTTGGGGAACAAAATGAAACCAAACACAACAGAATTTCAACTCTTTTACTATAATGGCTAATGTTTGCAAAAACAACAGAAAATAAAAGGGAGGCTCCTGTAAAAATCAATCTTTTTGCTGCACGACAAAATAGTGACAGAAAAATAAAAGTTGTAAATGAAAAAGACAAGAACATGCCAATACATAAATTGTATTGTAGTGCCCACTTAGTTCTTTTCCCCACAGTTCTGTAGTAGCTGAATAAGACAAATAAACTAAACAGACAAACCGCAGAGGTTGCTGTAATTTTAATGTGCTGAAATCCAGCATGCAAAAATACTGTTCACTTTTTTAACAAGACCCAAATAAATAAAGGCAAATTTTTGAGCATACATGTATGATTTTAAGACTAAAAACCATCTTTCTAGGACCCTTAAAGTCCTAAAAATATGCTCAAAAGGTCAATTCTTATTGGTGTATTTTTCCTTAATGTCTGTTCCACTATGCAACAAATGGCGATGGGTTGTGGCTGGAATTGAAAGGGACAAGGCATCAGTAGCATGGTCCCAAAGTAAAGGTTAGGGATTGACTGAGAGATCAATGCTTGGACTGTTACTATGGAAACTGACACCATAGCTATATGCCCTTTGCATAGTCAAACTCACCAAACCCAGTAAAGAAGTGAAAGAGAAAAGCAGGGAGTTAAAGGACTAAGGGAATGAAAAGGGAGAGTGGAGCAACTAAACAAACAACTTGCATGTACACAGAGCAAGCTGCAAATGGTATGGGTCAGCATGACAGTGGTGCGGGAAGGCGTATTCTCATGTGCATGCGAGGCTTGGGCTGTGCTCCGATACATTAAGATCTGCCTAAAAAGATAGACACCAATTAATGGACTTCTGTTTCGAAAGGATCGGTCTCATGAGCCTTAAGGAGAGTAGCACAGCAAATGGATGGAGTTGGTACTTTCTGGCCGCAGCATTGAGAAAAAGACATTCCCTGCTGGGTCAAAGCCAGGAGGTGGGGAGGTAAACATTGGTCATGTGCAAGAAGCCAAACCAGGCTGTACAGAAGTTCACCCAGAGCATAGCAATGACAGAGTCGGTGAGGTTCAACGAAGACCGAAGCAACATCATGAGATTCTGAGTGAAGTGAATGTGTGTGAGGTGGATGATGGACAGGGACCTTCAGAGACCAGGCATGTCTGATATTAGGATGCACTTATGAGCCAAGTCAGTATGCAGTGAATGAGTGGCTTACAAGTACAGCTGTAGCTCTCCATGGTGCGATAGGATACTGTTGAGACCAGGTGTGCCACAAACATTTCCAGTGTAAGATTGCAATCAGGAAGCCGGTGGTGTGGAAAAAGCCATGCAGGACATAAAACATGGCAAATTGGTGTTGTGGAGGGTGGGAGGACAGAGCCAGGCTGACAGCAAAGAAGTGATTCACACCCCGATCAAAGACAGCAAGTTCAGAGCAGAGGCACCGGAAGATGGGTTATTACCAGGGGGGCAACATACAGTAACCCCCCCCCCCCCCCCCCCATCCCACTGGTGAACAAGAGAGAACATCAGTGATGGAGCTGGGGTGCCTGGGAACATAGATCATCATTACGGCGATCAGTCGGCAAACATGCCCATGTGGGTGTGAGTGAGTGAAAATGGGATCGCAGCAGATCAACCTAGTAGAGCAAGTCTGGGAACAACGAATGAAGGTGCAAGTGACGACAGTCAGTCAGCAGAGATGCCAGCATGGATGCTAGCAAGAGCGGGAACATGTTGCACAAATGGAGCATGTGGTGGAACGAAGACGCCCCTGGCACATGGAGTGCTTATGATGGCACTTACAGACTGGGAAACCACTCAGGTTGCAGCAGATTTCTGATTTCTGTGGGGAGCCCTGACCTACGCATCTGCGGAGCAGCTTTCTGGAGCATTGAAAGAACCGGCCTGAGATGAAAAGTGACTGAAGCAAGTTGTTGCTAGCTTACAATTGGTGGAATGCCTCTGGGTTGGTGGATTCCCAGTCTTTGGGGATAGGGGAGCACTGCTAAGGTTCTCTCCTTCGGCAGGACTGGGTCAGTATTAGTACTGTTAGAATGTTCCTTTAAGCAGATGTTAAAGGGTTGAACGGTTCTCCAATATAGATCTTTTCACAATTTGAACACTCTAATTTAATTACTTTGCAGATAAATGAATTTCTTTAGGAGCAGCAATGGTGATGCAGTAGCAGGCCCAGGTGCCATGGACTAAAACACTGAGGAGGTGAGGGGGTGGAGAGTACAAGGCAGATGGGGTCCCTTGCATAACACAAACGGTAGGTTTGAACCTGAGAAAGACACTAACTTACCTGTAAGAGATGAAGCAACTGCAGATACCGCAGAGTTGGTAGAACTATGACAGGTTGCCGTAAACGAATTTGGCATACATGAATATGGGAGACGGTCAACAAAGGTGCTAACTGCAGCTACCAGACGGTTTTGGACGGTGGCTATGTAGGTCTGGAGATTTAACTGAACCGGTTAGGAAGAAACTGCAGGAGAGCTAGCAAGCATTGCACTGAAGTAGGCGATCAAGAAGGACGGCATTGTCACACACAAGATCACACAAAATACCTGTGAAGCAATTGTGCAGACAATTACGGGACTGATGGAGGAAAAGTGAGAAGAGATCTGGTTCGGCAGCTTGAAGACATGCTGGGCAGGAAAGCGAGAGTAATAACAGGGAGGAAAAGAACTAAATAAACAACTTGCATGGAACAAGCTGGAACGGCATGCATCAGAATGTCAGTAGCACAGGAAGGAAGATTCTTATGTGTGAGCAAGGCTATGCCGGGTCAAGGCTTAGGCTGCACTCTCATAAATTAACTTCTGTCAATCAAAGATGAACACCAATTGACAACAACAGAACAACAGGAAAACAAAAAATGTCTTCAGGGAGGATAGGAAAGGCAATTGCGCTCATGTGCTTTTTTATTCATGGCTATGCCCGGCACAGGCAGTTGGGGGATGATTTTGCATGGCCAGTTATGACTGGCACAGTTGTCAATGGGTTAATAGCTATAGGGGTTGGACTCAACATGACTACAGTCAAACCTGTATTAAGCAGCCCTGTATTAAGCGGTCACCCTCTATTAAGTGGTCAGTTGTGAAAGTCCTGAAAACTATTTTCCTTATTTACTTTAATTTTGATCTCTATTAAGTGGTCACCTCTATTAAGCGGTCGCGGTCACCCTTTACTAAGTCCCAACAAGCTGCTTCTATTGTCTTGACCTGTATTAAAGAGTCACATGATGTCAATTACTTGTTCATACAGTTTCAAAAAAATTTTAACACTTAAGGAACAACAACTGATTTTCTTGTTTAGTTTTTGCAAATCATTAAAACACCAAGAATGAGTGCTTCCAATTTGAGGTCAAATGTCTTTTCAGCACTGACTTGAAATGGTGTTCTTGCAACCTGTATTAGGCGGTCACCTTGTATTAGGCGGTCACCCTGTATTAGGCGGTCACCCTGTATTAAGCGGTCACTTAGCCATTCCCTGTGGGTGACTGCTTAATACAGGTTCGACTGTATTCATAAACTGCTAATGGCCCTGATTTACTGATTGGCAGAATTAGATCAAATTTCATGCATCAAATTCTCTTGATGGTGAGTTTATTTTTCTCTTTTCTCAGTAAATGTCTGAGAGATGAGGCTCATACTTACCGAAAATGAAAACAAAATGATACTATTGAGGTTGGCACATACAAGGGAACTAGTCCCTGTAACTAGTCCCCTGGTCTCAGGGACCAGAGTTGGTCCCTGCAACTAGATTTTGAGGTGAAAATGGCCAGTTCACACAATGAGACTTGTCCCCCCAACTTGTTGCCGGGACTAGTCGCAGGGACTAGTCCTGTCGTGTGTTCCGACTTTTAATCTTTCTCTCCTGAAAATAAATGCACCAAAAAACCTTGTGGACAAATTAGATAAGACTATGCCTTTTCACAATTTGACTGCTTTGTTTTAACCTTTGCCTATTGCCGGATTGTTGGTCTTAACAGAAAAACCCAATGCTGAAGTTAGCCCAAAGCCACATCCAAAACTGTTAGTAGGAGATGAGCTAAGATTAACTTGTACAGTCAGTAAAGCTACTGTGGCAATCAATTGGAAGAAAAATGATGATGAAGGAATCCCAAGAGCAAAGATTGATACACAATTAGATGACAAACTGAGCAAACTTTATATTGCCGATGTTGTGGAAAGTGATAGTGGTGAATATTCTTGTGAAGCACGTAACAGACCAGGTGTTGTGGCTCGCTCTACTGTGAAGATCAAGGTCAAGTCAGTCAAGGGTAAGATGACTTTTCTGTTTGGTTAGTACAGGAGAATTATTATTGATCTTGTCCATATAAATGGCAGAACATGATGCAAGAAATCTTTCATTTTCCATACAGAACAGGCGGATTAGCGAGGCAGAGAGAGGTATGCGATACACAAATGTGGAGTGCTACCACTTCGCCCTTTGTTCTCATGGTTGTGCTCCGCACTCGTGTATTGAACTTTTCGGTCTGCTCCGCTAATCTGCCTGTTCAGCAGGCTATTGCTGCTGTCATGGCTTAACTGCTTCTGGGAAACTGCTGTCAACTTCAGCATGCTGCTGATTGACAAACAAGTCTTCAACACTACAGTCTGTTATGTAATGTTTAAAACTGAGTAGCAGTGTTTTATCAGAGTATTAAAACACAAGGCACAGCCGAGTGTTTCAAGACCCGATAAAACACGTGCTGCGAGATTTTTGAACTCAAGATATACAATGTAAGACCTTTAAGACATCCTCTGAACCTCAAAAACAGGCGGCAGGGTCTTCTTGGGTTATCAGTAATTACAAAGTCGTACTGTGACAGTGAGTTGTCTTGCCCAACAACACAATGCAACGACCCTGGCCAGGACCTCAACCTGAACTGCTTATAGTCCCATGTCCAGTAAGCTAACCATTAGGTCCCTGCCTTTTTCTAATACATTTAGAATAACAATACTAAAATAGAAAACTATGGAAATGAAGTACTTTGTAGTAATGCTACATGCTCGCTACTCAGGTTCTGTTGCCTGGCTGGCTAAGGAGTGGTATTATTTTGTGGGACCTGTGCTTGGTTGCATTGTCATATTTGCTGTTGGCTGGTACATCTGCAAACGTCGAAGGGCAGGTAAAAATAATGATTGCATGACAGCATTTTGTCTTAGGCTTTTGTTTTCCTATCAATTTTTGTTTTAAAGAAGGAGTAATCCACTTAATCTGGCTCTCTTTTCTACGTTAAGTCACAGGTTCATGAGAAATTCAATATCAGTGTCATGTAAAAAACTTGGATTGACTGCTTAGCCCAAAGAATAAACTATTACCAGCTATTATAGATACCATCAGCAACTATTGAAAGCCAGATTTTAGAGCATGTATTTGGCCAAATGACTGGTGTTTTAACTGGATTGCTCTGAAACATGTACATTAAAGTCCAATGTACACTCGCATGTTTAGAAAATTCTAAACACGGGTCTGGCATACATGTATATCACACCTGATTTTAGAAAATAGCCCAAACAAAATATGTGTGCTGATTGGTTTAAAATCGTGTTTCCATATACAATGCAGTAGAACTAACATGAGTAGTTGACGTAAAGATGGCACAAGCAACAAGATTTTACACTTTGATGATCAAAGTAAGCAGGTTGTTTTCTTTCTTTTGGTCATGGAAATTTTTAAAAGAATTAGAAAACATATAGACCCTTTGCATAAATGGCGCCTAAATGTAAATAACAATACTTTATACATCCTTAGCCTCGCATTCATGTTTCAAGATAAAGGAATTTTCACATGAATGTGAGGCTAAAGATGTACCAAGTATTGTTATTCAAATTTAGGTGCCATTTATGCAAAGGCTCTATTTTCTCTGTGTTTCTATCAAGTTTTAGTAGAATTCCATTAGTATACTAATGCAAATGCGGTAATCGGATTGGCTGAGCCATTGCACACTGTCAGTCATTATTGTGGCTGTCCAGAGGTCCTCTACGAAATGGCAACGTTTTTTTGTTCTTCCAAACATTTGGAGGAAAAGTTTAATGCAAATGGATAATTAAATTTCTGAGACTTCTAACGAAGTATATTTACGGTTTCTTGACTTTAAAAAAGTTGAAATTATTGAAAAAACTGATGCTCACGTGTAAACAAAAAATTCAATTTTAAATGACAATTCAATCCCTGTGGTCTTTTTAAGGGGCAAAGTTTAATAACATGTCGAGAAATAATTGGAAACCGTTGTTTGAACATAATGTAGCAAGAATTCTAGTAAAACAATCAGATTATTCGCTCTGAATTTCTATGGGGTGATAGTTGATTTAGCCCTCGGCCTCGTCAACTATCACTTCATAGAAATCTAGAGCTCATTATCTAATTGTTGAATAGAAACACTTGTGAAAGATTGGGAGAACTGGAAAAAAGAAAAGGTGTGGAATACTGGCCTGCTGGCTTGTATTCCCACAGCATTTCTCAGTCTCCCAAACGTCTATAACTCAATAGAAACACTGTATATGTTTTCTATTTCTTAATTATTGCTTTTTTTCTTTCATAACTTGTGTAACTTTTGTTATCTCTCATCGGGATTTCAGCTATGGCAAAACTGTAAGTCGAATATCTTGTTTTTTATTTCACTAGATTGTGAGTGGAGGGTTATATCACATTTTTTGTATCACTGTTTTTGAACGTCACCAATATAACCCTGAACAAGCAAACTTTAAGAACGCAAACTTGCAAACTTCAAGAACGCAATTTTGATTGGGTACCAATTATTCGCATATGCATGTCTGATGTTAAGAAAAACAGAGTTGGAAGAAAAGAAAAGGAACCTTTTATGTCAAAACAATTTCTTTCAGAAACATAAGCCATAAATCTGCTAGAAAATCTTCAGGAGTAATATAATCATGCAGGATCATTTTGGACGGTGCCTGGTCCAATACTTGGACAGACAAAGGAATAATCTGATTGGCTAATTTTAGTTAAATTTTCCACGCTGTGCTAACTACAGTACCACTCACATCAACCCTCGAAGCAATTCTCAAGTGCAAGTTTGTAACACTCAACACTCTCATCGATCATTGTATTCAAACACTGGCGTTGTGTGTTAATACAATGCAAACCATTAGTACTTATCGTGCACTCGCGAAAAGCGAGAAAAGACTGGAATGACGCGAGACCCATCTGAAGAGAAATGAGACTCATCTTGAGAGAAACAAGAGTTGTCTCGAGAGAAATGAGACATGTCTCTTGCAATAGTGGTAACTTACATTTGAGTGGTACTGTTGTAGTTGTGTAAAAATCTGAGGTATAGTAGTACACTCTAGCTGTCAATCAGGGGTGATATGACATGAGTTGTGCATGCAGGACATGTGATCTGAAGTTGAATCTGACAACAGTTTAGTTTGTTAGTTTTATTGTGGTGTTCTGAGCACGTTTCATGTATGAGTGAAAGTGTTTAGTCATTAGCTTACGACTGTTTTTTGGAAAGTGTTGCAAAATCCTCTTGAAAGCGCCTGTCTGAGCTTGAGCATGTAATAGGGCATGCTTTGAAGTACAAGTCTTCAATCTGCAGGCATACGATACTGGGAAATATGGCTTCATGATCAGTTTGTTCTTTATCTGATAACTCACTGAAGTTTGATCAAATAATTGTTTAGTCCTGATCAAGAGCAAGCAGTTAAAATGGAGTTGCTAAATGTTGAAGTGGATGAATGGGAGATTGCAGTTGACCGTGTAGTACTTCAGGAGGTCATTGGCAGAGGGGCATTTGGAGCAGTTTGGAGAGCAGTTTTGAAGGAACCAGATGGAAAACCAGGAAATCGGACAGTTGCTGCAAAATGCTTTACACGTAAGATCATGTACAGATGTACAGTGTAGGAGTACGAAGATAAACTGACATGTGTTGTTGTATTCTACATTGCACACACTGTGTTGCAGTCAGGCAATCAATGACACAAATAATGGTTCCCTTGTTTCCTGATATGGTAAATAAGTACATTTTCTTGTCCAGGTAGTCTCCTCTTCACTGTAAAGGCTATTTGCATAAGTAGTTAAATTCTATTGTCTTTTGCTATAGGTTTACTGTCCTCTGTTTAGGCAGTCAAAGATCCTCAAGATACCATTCTTGTCCTCAGAGGCCTCAGTCCTTTTGGTTAGCACCAAAACTAGAGACCAGAAAGGTTCAACTTTCGGAGCATGTGCAGAGAATTCGTTTCGTATTCCCAGCCAATCAGGTTGTGAGACTTGACTCTGAACATGAGTGATGGGATGAGAACAGGCCTAGGGTGATGGGAAGTCCGTGAATCGCAGACTTTCGGTGTGCGACCTTACCAACAGTCACGATTCTTGGTGCTGACCAAAAGGAGTTCGACCTCTGGTAACGAGAATATCAAGATACTCAATTGAACCTTTTTAGTAATTGCTGTAATAGTATTGGTAATCAAATGGTGAAGAGTGAAATTATGAAATGATTTCATGTGCATTTTTATCAAAATGCCAATAATTTTTCAAGCCTTCAGGGAAGTGAAAAAAAGACATTGACAAAATGCAAGTGACGTTAATTCTTAATATCACAAGTATCCCATTTGAGTAGTATTTATATTAAAGAAGAATGGCGTTTTCCTTCTTGGAATATCTTTCTTCGTTTTAGAGATATTCACGTTTTTGTATTATGCGAATGAGGAAAGTGAATGCCTTGTAGAGTGCTCAAATTCACAACGGTCCAATCTGTAACACAACACCGCGCACTTAAATCAGTCACGTCTCACTCAATACACGTACATAAATCATTAATATTTGATCGATTCCTCGAATCGTGAGTTTGGGACGCCTGTGCTTAAACAAGAAAACACTGAATCAAGAATATCTCTAAAAATAGTGGTGCAGTGTTCTTCAAACTTGGCACCAGAAATGTACTTCAGAAATTGAATTCCCCATTTGAAAGCTTTTAAAGTGGGACAGAGGAGGCCTTGCTCGGAACACGCATAGTTCCCATATTGTCTTAACTCTCCCCATTACATTTTTGGTAGTAGATGATATTTATTTATGATAAAATCTGGGAATTTTAGTCCATTCTTAAACTGGACCAGCGACATAACTGTTGTCATGGCAACAACACAACGAGTGTTGTTTTTTCCTTTTGTGACGCACATTTCTGGGGCCAAGTGTAAAGAACACTGACTTGATCGAGTAAGTGTTGTGGTGAAATCACCTTGGTTACGTCATCACTTTCCTCATTTGCATAATACAAAAATGTAAATATCTCAAAAACCAAAAATGATGTTGCAAAAAGGAAAACGCCATTCTTCTTTACTTGGAAAAGCCTCTCAAATAAGCAGTAATTATTTTTACTTCATAGGCCTAATATCATGGGTGACAAATTGAGCTTGCGATTATAAGTAATTGTATATACATGTATTATTGTGAGTTTGTATTAGGATTTTGCTTCTAAGTAGCCTTTTGTCAAGTGTGTTAGAGTTATGTTTATGCAGGTTTTTTTTAATTTTTTTAAATTTTCCTTGGATGTATGCATGTTTTCTATGTTGTGTTTGTGTCTGTAATTCAATAAAAAAAGTTACACATAAATGATAGTAATTAGAACACTATTCTCTGAATACAGTGGAATTTTTTCAATAGTATTTATACCTGTGGTTTTACATTGTAGCCACATCTGGAGAAGATGGAAGGAAATCTCTGCTGAGAGAAATTGAGCTGGGAAAACTTCTTGGAGAAAACCATCAGACGAACATTGTTGAGTTTATTGGCTGTGTTACCACACAAGGTAAAAAGATATAATAATTGAGATAAAATGTTAATATAGGTTTATTTCCTACTATCACAACACTGAAACGCTTCCTTGAACACATACACATGAAAACTAAGCTGATAATGACTTTTTTTAGAAGAATCTTGAATTTCGGGACATCTGATCTTGTTTTCTTTGGAAATATGCTGATCACTTTGTAATTAAATTGTTTTAAATTGATTCTGTATAGCACACTTGATTTTGTAACCACTGAATTCTATAAGCACTGGCATTTGTGTAGGCACTGAATTCTGTAACATGTTTGGATTTTGTGGCCAACAGATTTTGTTCTCCTAGTTTCTGTAACTTCTGGATTCTGCGCTGAGCCACTAGTTTCTGTAACTACTGGATTCTGTAATCCTTTGATTCAATCTGCAGCCACTAGATTCTTTAACAATGGATTTCTCTACCTACTAGTTTCTGGAACTATCGGATTCTGTAGCCACCTGATCATTCTACCGGGTCCTGGAACCATTTGATTCTCTAGTCACCCAGGATTTTGTAGCTACTTGATTCTGGATTTATTTGATTGTCTATCGACTTGATTCTGTAGCCTCCTGATTTATGGGTACTAGATTCCAGAACCATTTGATTCTGTGCTCGCTAGATTCCATAGCCACTGGATTGTAGAACCTTTTGATTTTCCAGTGACTTGACTCCTTAGTCACGACATTCTTTAGCTACTGGATTCTGGAACCACTCGATTCTGTAGCCACTTGGTTCAGTAATTACTGGATTCCTTGGGTGCTTACCATTTACAAAAACCATCCGGTTGGAAATTTCAGGCATAAACATAAAACAACTAAATGCGAAGTTGCGGGGGTGAGAATCACTATAAAATATATCCGCATCAGCTAAAGAGACTTGAAAGAGCAGAAAAATAGCATCACCTCATATTACAGCCCATATTTTCTCAAGCTTCCCAAACGGAATGACGCGAACCATTTGATTGTCCAACTGGAATTTCCGGTTTTCCTGTGTAAATGGTAAGTACCCCTTAGCTATTGGATTCTATAATCACTGGATTCTGTAGCAGGAAGTGTCTTGAATTAATTATTTTTAACTTACCTGAAAATAAGAATAGTCCATCACAGTTAACCCCCAAAACTTTGTCTTGTACATGTATTCATTGTGTTGTATATATGAAATAATTCATATTTGTATACTTCAGAGTGACTAGGCTTCATCGGGGTAAATTCTTTAACCTAGACAAAACAACACATTGACATCTTAGGGGTCCAAACCTGGACCACTGATCCTGTATCCAATACACTAATCATTATTAGGCTGCCTCGTCTATCACATTTCCTAAATGTGTAGAGTATCTCAAGAGATGAATTGATTGTGGATAAGTTGTGTTACTTTACCTTCTTTTAGTTCATCCAATACTGGTCATGGAGTACTTGGCGTGTGGGGACTTGCTGGGTTATCTGAGGAAAAGCCGCGGAATTCATGATAAATATCATCTTGGACAGGGAAGTGTTTCAGAGCTGGAAATATATGACCTAGTGCTATTTGCCAAACAAATTGCTGCTGGTATGGTGTTTCTTGGATCCCGAGGGGTAAGTAAGTAATCTAGTCATCCAAGAAATCAGGGTGCAACAAAATTCCACATAAAAATATCTTGCATGTACTTAGTTCGGATTTTACGCCACTTTTTAGAGACCTCTAAAGCTTTAACAGCTAGTGCGATATGTTTTTTGTGTGATTTTAAGGCTGTGCTATAGCAGCGGAAATACTACTGTTCGATTATTGTTTGGATTGTTGAGTGCCTTCAATTAACTTTTCAGCATTTTGATTGCACCTTCTGCAATGTTTAATTCCTCTCCTACCCCTGGGTTTCAAAAAAAAAAAGGTTGTAAGCTTTCTGTAAACTTGTTTCTTTAATACAATTAAATCAAGGGTACTTTATAACAGGTCTCATCATATTTAACATGTAAAATAATATTTTTTGTAGATAATCCATCGTGATCTGGCAGCTCGTAATGTTCTTCTTGATGACAGCTTTGTTTGCAAAGTTACCGACTTTGGACTGGCTTATCAAGATTTCAAGTATGGACATGGGAATGCTAAAAAGGTATCTCAATTTATAGTTTTACACAGCCATAATGCAATTAATACATAATTATTGGTCCCAAGGGAAATATTTAAGGTGGATCACAACTGTCTCCAGCATTTTCCATTATTTCTGTAATGAGCCACGTCTCTTGTGAGTTGAAGGCTAGTGTAGTAGTGAGATCAAACAAACACTGAGTTATTGGTAAACGAGTTATTGTTCTTTTCCTGCCTAAATTAGGCACTTGGCGCGGTCCGCTCACATGGTTTGTTTTGAAATTCCCACTGTATTATTTGCGTCGCACCACAATTTCACTCCGTACCATGTGACCGCATCGTGCAAAAGGCTTATTAACGGTAACCATAAGAATAGTACGAGTCGTTAAATACCCTTAATCTAAGGTTCAAGTGCTAATGTCTCAAAAAAGGTTCCACGATCTCCACTACTTTAATATCAAATTGTGATTATAGAACGTTTTATATGAAGCTCTTTGCCAAGTTTAAAAAATCTAAAGAGCCAGTTCAATTTCGTTAGTGCAGAGTTGCTAATAAGTTATGGTTCATTTTCAGGGTTGCATGCCAATCAAATGGACTGCACCTGAGATACTTTCAGGAGAATTCTCTGCGCTCTCAACCCAAAGTGACGTGTATGTAAAATATAAGAACTCCTGTTGTACGTCACAGACTTTAGACGCTGTTTACAGCAGTTGTGTTTGTCTCATAATTCTATTGCCCCGCTTCAAGAAAAGTTGCATGAGAGGTTGCCTGGTGTAATAAATGTCTCTTGAAATGAATATGTGATGAAATAAACGGGGTTCTTCTTCTTGCAAAGCTTGGTGCAAAAGAAAACGTTGTTTCCTAGAGTAACAGCGCTTTTGATCCCCCGGGGAGGAACCTCGGATCTAAAAAGGAGATGCTTGCCCATGATACTGTTTTGTGATAGTGGTTTCAATTCTTTCACCCTTCAAACTCACCAATTCTAAAACAACACATCGACTAACACTGACGTTTTCGGCTTAATAGCCTAAAAGGTACCGGGAAAACTTCCATTGAGGACCTTTTGAGACTGAACGCTAAAAGAGATACCAAAACCGGTTTTTTAATCCCTAAAGGAACAACTAGTGCCACCATCCTTTTTGTATGGGAGTTCTCCCCCCCCCTACTCCCCAGCCCCACCCCCACACCCCCGACCTTTAATCTCTTATTGTTATCAAAAAGAAACATGCAACAACTTCCAGAAATACTACAAAACGTTTTTGGAACATATTCTGTCTGGATTTGGCAGCCAGACTTGTTGAGGTGATCGATTAACAATACATTAAGCAAGAAGGCTTTTCAAGAAACGTCGTTGATTTTAATCTGGTTTTCTATCAGCTCAGTAAATCTCGAATAATTTGAAAAAGACGCATTAGTCTTTAAAGCCGTTATTCATTTCATAGCGTTTGTTTCTTGTTAAAAATACATTAGTATACCCACTTCTGATCTGCATTACTAATCTACAGGTGGTCTTATGGAATTGTCCTCTATGAGATCTTCACCATCGGTAAGTTTACAAATTTTTTGAGTAACAGCAGCAGCAAAGCAAAGCAGAACTGAACTAAAATGTCAAACAACCAGCTAGCAGATCACAGCACACTTACATTGGGAGATAGGTCAATGTAACATGAAAGAGTATTTTCCTTTAAACCGGCTCATAACTAAATTAAGACACACCTGTGTTCCTGAACAGGAGGAATTCCATACCCAGGATGGTCAGAAGGCAAAGTGGTTCAAGCAGTCCTGAATGGATATCAAATGCCAAAGCCAGAGCACATTGATGACCAATTGTAAGTTAATTTTCCATTTCTTTATTTATGTGTTTGCCTCAAGTTATTAATCGTAAGCGCGTTGTAATTGTTAATTACGACAACGAGAACTTTTCGCGGCGACGGCGTCCTTGTCGGCGTCGTCGTCGTCGCCATCATCTCATCATCGTCATCATGATGATTATTATTATTATTAGTAGTAGTAGTAGTATTATTACTATTATTATTATTATTATTATTTAAGATTCTTTGAATTTCTTAATAAAGTTTTGATGTGTACTTTTTTTAAAAAAATATTAATATTATCATCATCATCATCATCATCGTCATTATCTTTATTATCTCGGAAAACTGTTGTCTTCGCGGAATAGATAATGGCCGCAGACAAATATCCGACCCTATTTTGAGGTCAGATGGAGGCTATTAAATATTTATGTGGTAAAAATCACTCAAAGCTAACGTTTTCTTTTTACTTAGTAAAAAAACTTGCATTAAAGACAGACTGGTGATGGTTATGAATTTAAACGTGTCTTTTCTCTTTAGGTATGAAGTAATGACAAGGTGCTGGAACTTAAATCCTGACTTCCGTCCTCCTTTTGAAAACCTTCGAAAAAGATTGGATACATACCTTCGTGAGGAGGTTTGTAGTGATGAGCAAATTAATAATCGAGCTTAATATTAACTAACAGAATTCTATGGACTTGCTTCAAAGACCTTGATGGTTATAATTGTAGAAATACGCAGCTCTATTCTCTCACTAAAAAAAATGCAAAAATAAGCTTTCCATTTTGTCTCTTTGTCTTTTGATCATATTTGAAGGCAATAATTTATTTGCTGCAAACTTACTGGATTTTGGCCTGAGAACTTTTCGATCAGCATGTCCCCTCCCTTGTTATATTTGGTTAATAATTACTAATTTCTGATTATTATTCCTTTCAGACATACACGGACCTGCTCAACATGGGAAAATATGACAGCGTGAAATACTCTAAGGTTGAAGATCTTGGAGCTCAAGGTGAACCACCAAGTGAGCAAGTCAAGACGGGCGCCACTGGAAAGAAATTGGGAAAATGGTCAAGTGTTCATTAAATAAGAGTAAATTAGACTTACTGGTGACTGTTACAGCTTTTATGCCCAGTAATGGTTAGTTTAGTGTGCGGTTTGTTTAGGACGTCGTCGACTAAGATATAATTATTGAATTTGTGATTATTTTTTTTTTGAGAGAGATTAATTTAAATTTGCATTTTCCTTTTAAGCAGTAAACAATGTTTGCTAGTTATGGTACTGAGTAATAGTCAAACAAATTTAAGGCAGAACCTTTTGAAATTCTTTGTTTTGACGCTACGAATTGTTTAACTCCTTTTTCATTTTTTGTTTTTGTGGCTATTGAGTTGTACAAATCTCTGTACCGAAAATGAGACGAACTTTACGTTGGCTTAAACTTGTTTGGGAATGAAGTTTCTCTAGTTAGAATGATATCAGAAAGCATGCAACTTTCTCTTTAAATGCTACATAAACAAAACCAAATAACTACCTAAACAACTTTTGTGGAAGTAAGCGGGCGCATTACCTTTGAAAAAATGTTAAGTTTACAAAAGGTGTTCGTTACAGCAACTTTTTTGTCTATTGAATTCAACGATCAGTTCATTATTTTGATCAATTTAGAATAATATGAGACAGATTGTTTATAGAGAGTTCTAGAAGTACTGACTATTTATTTAACTTTTCGCAGATTTATACACGGAAAAAAGTTGACAACATTTACCTATTAAACTAAGTACGTGTAAACGTTATAACATATAAAGGTTTCAAGTTAGGTTATAATATTATGTAAATTCTAGGAGAAACGGGGACTCGGAAAAAATCCGAGTCCCAGATGGGATTTGAACCCACGACCCTCCATGATCTAGTCGGATAATTATTAAGTTATAATATTATGTTGTTGTTATTTCTCTGTTAAGTTAGGTTATATACATGTAATACTATTATACCATCGTTTTTCATCGTCCCTGGACTTTTTTTTTTCTTTTATTATAGCGCCAGATTGCTTATTTACCTTATATTTGATTTAACTGCGATTACGTTGGTGGTATTAACTGCAGTTTATTTACTGCAGTGAATACAAGTTACCTTTTCGTCAACTGATCAAGCGAGAACAGGAAAAAAATATTTCATAAATAGTTTGTAGAATAGCAACTTGCTGTTTTATTGACACCTCGTTGATATATCAGCAGAAATATTAGCCGCAGTTTTCTAATTTTTTTTTGTATTTACTCGAACAATCAGAATTACACTACAGTGTACTTAAAACGACAGTCCGCGGACTACGTACCTATGAATTACAATCTACGCATTCCATACAACTTATAGAACGTATGACTAAAATAAAAGAGATCAATAATAACAATAAATAATAAGGAAAATAAAAAATAACAATAATAAACAATGCTAACAATAATAAATAATTACCATATTTAATGGTGACAAAAATAAGAATTGAATAAAAGATACATACAGGGAATTGTTAACAATTATCATGCTATCCAACTATCCAATAAGCAAGATAATAATTATTAAGTTATAAATATGTACACATCAAACCTAAAATTGTGACATAAATGTTAAAAATTTAAGATTGACAGTAATTACATAGACAACTTGTCCTTAAATTTAAGAGATTAATAGACTCCAATTTTTTTATGTTGGGTGACCTTTTAACATGTGTAGGTAGCTTGTTCCATAGATGAGTAACCTTACACCTAGAGTATAGTATTATTATAAATTACAATGTTCATTTAATGATATTAAGCTTGTCTATGTTAGTTTAAGATTACATTTGCTTATAGGGTTGTATACTGCTGGTTGCTAGTTATAAGGCCCTAGTTATGTAATTTCCACTTTTTTAACTATAGTAAATACGAGTAACATTTTCATTAACTGATCAAGTCAGAACAAAGAAAACATTTTATAATTAGTTTGTGGAAACTTTACAAAGCAGCTTGCTTGTTCAGTAACACTTCTTTGATATGTCAGCAACCAGTAAGAATAAATCATTCAGGGTAATACATTTCAGGATTACTTAGGAAAATATTTAATACAGTTTCCAGTGTTTTGACGTTGTTATTTAATGACACTGTTGGTATCTGACTTATTTAATCATCATGTTGTTATTGTTATGAGTATGATAAAACTCGTTTGTCGCACGTTGAAGTGCTTTGTTTCTGATATTAAGACCTGTTAACCATTTTACTGGTTTTCAATAACGATTTATATTTACTGCTTTTTCTTAAACAGAGGAATACCTCTTTATAGAGTGTGATTTAAGCTAACAAAACTATTTTAGTAACGGATTTTAATGTGCAGAAGAAAAACACCTGTTGACAGAGCACATAAAAACTTAACAACGTGAGAAGGATTTACTTACCAACAGCAACAACAACAAACTTTTATTTCTCCCCAGAGTTATAATGAAAGAAGAACTTACCAATAATATTGGAAAGCAAACATGATTAGTGGGGCGTGTTGGGTACCCGAAATAGACTAATAGTCGAGGGGCGCTAGAATCTGAAAAGGTGATTTCATCTGCGCACTATCATTAAGTAATATTTGACTATTGAAAAACACACTCTATAACAGCTTGAATAAAAACTTAAACTAAAAGCTAACTTTGTCTACAGATATTTTATATATATGTAGTTGGCGGCGGCTTGTGTTGCAGATTCATTGTCATTCTCATGGGTACACGGTGGCAAAAAATTCCCTGGAAAACTTCGACTGGTAATTGAGATTGGCTAAAACTAATCAAGAGTACCTTTACTAAAGTGGCCGAACATTGTGCAATGATGACCCTGAAACTTAAGTTTGAAAATATTTTGTCTAACCTAGAATTTTGCATTTGTGTGCTTAGTTACCCGGCCTATAAATGCAAGCGAGGCTGCAGGTGGCCGGCCTTGCTTTGATACAAACCGCTCTGCTTTCCTCGTTTAATGCAAACTGGTTAGCATAAGAACAACTTGATTTGCAGAACAAAATCAGTGCGGTCTGTATCAAAACAAGGTCACCTGCAGCCTCGCTGCCATTGAGAGGTCAGGTCACTGAGCAGACAATTATAAAATGGTTTATTCTCCTTCGGAACATGATGCATTTCCCATCAAAATCAAAATGCTAACTGACCTTGAAAGATGTAGCAGGCTGACTAATGTGCTGGGGGGGGGGGGGGAGTGTACACCTGCTCTCCAAAAGAAGGAAATAGAGAACACACCTTGCAAACTAATTAACTACATGAGCTCCCGGAGCTAGTGAGCAATTGATTACAATTAATTACACCACACTGGGGACAGGAAAGCTTATTTCAGTAAGCTAACGTGTTAACTTTGTGGCCCATCAGGCCGGCTAAGAGTATTTCTAACCCCCCGTCCCGTCCCACCCTGGATAGGACGGGGCCACCTACAGGACTACCCCCAGTATTATATCGACTTAGACAAAAGGGTACGTTCCAATCTGTGTCATCATGTTCCCAGCTGGGGTTGACATATTCTCGAATCCCAAACCAAAAGTGAGATAGGCTTGATCACTAGCCGTTGTTCTGAAATGAAGACTGGACTCGAAATTGCGTTGAATCTGGTTGTAACTCTGGTTGTTTACCATTTACCCCCAACTTCCGGAAACCTCTGTCAGAATGTAAAAGAAAGGTAATTTAAGCTTGACTGACCGGAATCCTTACCGATTGAGTATTAAATAGACAAAACCTGGCTACAAAATCTCAAGAAGTTTACTTCAACTGAATTAAACCGGCTTAATCTGAGTTTTCCAATGGCAAAACTCAGTCTGTCCGCTATGTTGGGCCGGCCCGGGCCCCCCCGCTACCCTTTCCAAGGGAAGGTGACACAGTGGGTGAGGGTTAGTTTTTACAGCTTTTATTAAGGCTGTAATAAAGAATAACTAAACCCCAAATAAAGAATTATTTTCGCTTAAAGACTTTTCATCCCCGGAAAATGATGCGACACAGCACAGGGTTGTGTAAAGTTCCATTTAGAAAAACACAGGGCATTTGAGAACAAAAGAAAGTTCATTAGAATTGCAGATACATTTGTCACATTAGTATTCAAGTATTGGACTTCGCTATCACACGAGGAAAGAGATGGCGAACGAAGCTAATTTTATCGTCATTCGGTAGTTCTTCTGCGGCAAAGGAACAGGCAAATCAATGAACCTACGGTCAGAAATGGTCGTGATAGATTTCTCATGGTAAATGGTTCACAGGACAGTTTGTAGCTTTTATTTACTACAACTTTGTCTTCAAGGATGGCCACAATTAGCGAGCAGTCAACATGGAGGAGTTGAGGGTTTTTTTTCCCTTGGAAGGGTATTATTGTGAGGTAATTAACCAAGTTTTATATTTATGACATTTATAGTTGCTGTTGATACGTACAGCAGTGTAACAAAATACATTTTACACAGAAATTTAGCCTTGGAAAATTTAAATTAAGTTTCGGTTGTCGCCAACAAACAGACAAATCCATGCTTGCAAGGAATCATGGGTGATTGGTTGAAAACTCCTCACCCTGGAACAGATTTTACAGTAACAATTTTCTTTTGCCTTTACGTTTTTGAGCTTGAATAGTAGAGAAGCCTTGAAATTTCCGATAACAATCTCTCATTTTCGATGGTGGCGCTTGCGATGACAACGAATTTTAGGCCCGCCATTTTGGACCCGCCATCTTTGGATCTCGAGTTTGAATGTCAAGCAAATTGATGACAAATTAATCCACATTAAAAAAAGATCTCATCTGCAAAGCTGACCAAGAAAACTAGAAATAACAAAGAATCCATTAAAAAAAACTCGCAGTTTGTCTCAACCTGCATGTCATAGTGTAGTTGCTATGGCAATATCAAGTGACGTGAAGAAACACCTGACATATATTGTTTTCTTTGTATTACATTTCTTGTATTAACACAATATTTATCTCCCTCCAGGCAACTGTCAAGCACTGAATGGCAAAACAAGAAATGGAAAGAAAGGAAGGAAAGAAGAACTTCAGGTAAAGGGGTAAGCTGACTATAGTTTCCTCTCATTTAGCTGTAGATTAAGTACACCCAAAGATTATAGAACCTGTATGATACCCATTTATGAATGTATGAATCTATCAAACCTTTTGTCCGTCAGTCTGTCCGTCCGACTATCTTTCTTTCGGCCGGTCGGCACTACTTGGGCTACTGTTGTTTCTAATTCATAAGTAGTTTACGCGAGATGGAAGCAACAACAGAAGAAAAAGGAAGCTTGAAAAAGTCGAGATGAAAGGAGGATGGGGTTGCTAAAACAGATGAAGAAAGATAGATTGAAAGAAACAAAAGGGACATGAAAGAAAAAATGCAAAAACTCTAGATCCCACTTTCAGATTTCAACATTTTTCTGAAAATCCAAACACTAATAAAGGTTAAACAACTTAGCGCAGTTTTGTCATAACCTCTGGCCTTTTTCGAATGTCGGCAATCTTCCCTGAACACTAGGCCACCTCGTCTCCCAGGAAACATCTGAGAACTGCGTTGCTAGCTGACTGGTAACCATTTTAAGTGTCACTGTATTTATTGACGTATTTCCGTTTTTTTCATGCAGGATGCTGGGTGTGTTTAAGATGTCGGCAGCAAGCGAGGAAGAAAAGAGAACGGAAAGAGAGACTGGCAGAGAAAAAACATCACAGGAACTGAGGAACGAAAAGAAAAGATTACCATTGACAGGTAAAAATTGTAAATCTGGGTAGGGGGATACCCTTCTTAATAAGCATAGATACTGACGATTTTACTTCCCCTTTTTACTTCTTAGCTTTAGTTTCGATCGCAGAGAAAATATATCAAACACTCGAGACAGAATTTCGCCAAACTTACTCCGCTGTGTGTCGTATTTTCAACTCTCTTCTCGGTGTTTGGATATCCCCGACGAAACACTGTCTCTCGTGTTTGATCTATTACTGAAAATCGAAACACTGTAGGCAGAACAACTTAGCGCATTTCCGAACTTCCAGCGCTCTGATCACTGGACCAAGAAACATCTGAAAACTGCTTTGTTTATTTTGCTAGCTTACTGGTAGGCATTTAAGTATCACTAACGTTACCGATGTATCTCTTTTCATTCAGGATGCTGAGTATGTTAAACATGTTGGCGGCAGTGGAGAAAGACAAGAGAGACTGGTAAAGAATGAACAGGAGGTCGGGAGAGAAAAAGAAAAACATTAAGAGGTAGATATAATAATTTTCTCTCTTAAAGATTACTTTAAGAAAAGCAGGTTATGGCAAGTGTTTGGGAGTTTTGTTCATAATCAGTTAAAATGTAGGCTGCTTCAGTTCTTAGTTGTTGATATAATGATTTGGAAAGAGGAGTAATTGGCGAAACACGTCACTTGACCTAACACCTTGGATCTGTTATCTTGGATTTCGTTATTTCCTAAGAAGTTAAGAATAAGAGAAATTAGGCCGCAATGCTTTATGTAGTGTGCAAGATTGTGAATTTCTGTAATTTGATGAAGAAAACTGAAAAAGAATTAGGTCATAAAAGGTGATTTTTAGCCAGACCTAAACGAAATTTGTGGTTATCATCATAACGTCAAAAAGGATATGGACACACAATTGACATATTAAAATTTTCGCGGAAGATGAAAATGAACGGCGACTGGTTTCAGTCCGTTAGAGCAAATCATCTATTAATTTCAAAACTTTGAAAAAACTTTACGGAAGGGTGGCATTTAACCCACTCCCACCCTTTGTATGTCCGAGGGTTAAACATGTTAAGTTCTTTTAAAGATCAATTGAAGTTAATTGTTTTGGTTTTTATATAATCGTGACACTTTCGAATCTTCGGCCATTTCAAAAAAGATCTATGGGAAAGTTCGGGGTCTTAAGAATTTATCTGAAATTACTAGCAAATTAAGAAAAAATTGTGTTTAATTTGTGTTCATTTTGCCATAAGGAATGAATTTTTTTTTTTCAAATTTCAACTTAATACTTGTATATTTTTACATTTGACCTCCGTCGTTTCAACCGCTAATTACCATCTGCGTATGACGTATTGTTTATTCAAGAATTAATTTTCATTGTATTTATTGATGATTGTGTCTATGTTCAATGCAGGGTTTATCGGATCATAGGTTACCAAGGAAGAAAGACAAGAGACCGAAAGAAAAACTGGAGCCCAAAA
>CM042756.1:20852620-20881263 GCA_022496165.2 Catalaphyllia jardinei
AACTCTGAAGTGTAAATTTTAGTGCTAATGTAACCCATGAATAACCCGATACATTCATATGTAAACCCTTCTAGTTGAGATAATATTTTTGTTGAGTATATAGAGAATATTACATGCCCGCTTGTGAATGTGAATTTTATCTTCGTGTTCAAATCGATACCTGACTCGCTCGCTGTGCTCACTCGTGAGATATCGAGTTGAACACTCGAAGATAAAATTCATATCCACGCGTGCATGTAATATCCTGTCATAGTTAGGCAAAAAATGATGCCAGTGACATGTGACGTTCAAGTTTTAAAATTATTACTTTGGGTTGGAATAAGCTTCAGAATGTTTAGGTGAATTAAAGTGCCTGTGAAGTAAAAAGTAATAGCTGCTTATTTGAAAGGTTATTCAAAGTAAAGAAGAATGACGTTTTTCTTTCTAGAGATATTTAGGTTTTTTATTATGCAAATGAGGAACTTGATGACGTCATAGGTGGTTCCACTAAAACAGTACAACACTCAATCAAGAATATCTCCAGAAATATTGGAGCAGTGTTCTTCAAACTTGGCACCAGAAATGTACATCACAAAAGAAACAGAATGACACCTACTATGTTGTTGCCATGGCGACACTCTTGGCTCCAGTCTCTTTCGGTAAAAAACGAAAAATCCCCATTTCCAATCTTTTAAAGTGGGACAGAGGGTTTAGCTCGGTACACAAATGGTTCCCATATTCCCTTAACTATTCCTGTTCGATTGTTGTGAGTAGTCGATCCTCGTTTAGGATAAAATCTGGGAATTTTGGGATTAATTAAAACAGGACCAGCGGTGTAACTGTTGTCATGGCAACGGCACAGGTGTCATTTTGATTCTTTTGTGATGTACAGTCCTGTTGCCAAGTTTGAAGAACACCGCTTTAATATTTCTAGAGATACTTTTGATTGAGTGTTGTACTGCTTTATTGAAACCACCTATGACATCATCACTTAACTCACAAAAACGAAAATATCTCTAAAACGAAAAAAGATATTCTAAAAAGAACAACGCCATTCTTGTATATTTTGAAAGGCCTTTCAAATAAGCAGCAATTAGTTTTTACTTCATCGGCACTTTAACGTTAATTTTCTTCAAAAATGCTTCCATCATAACATCTCCTTGAGTATCCTAACTTTCCCTAGAAGCCGGAAAGTAAGCAACCTGATATTAATATAGAAAACTGTTAACTGTAAATTCTTTGATTGCATTTGCTGATTGTTTTTCTTTTTGTTTCAGGATGCCTGTGAAACGGGATGAAGCAAAAATCAAGAAAGAAATTCAGATATCGAAGAAAAAGTTAACACAGAGGTAAAAAAAATTGCAGCCGAGTCTCTTATGGGCAAGAAGGACTCGCTCAAAGTTTGTAGTATTTTCGAGTCAAAGGATATCGATCAGCCCAGAAAAAACAATTTGTGCCATTTGAGTTAGTTACCTTCAAATTGATCATGTGGTATCGTTATTAACTTCGGTTCAAACGATTTTTATTTTCCCGCCAAAAGACTTAGAAAAAATACGGGCGCTTAAAATGCGCATGCGCCAATTTTTTTTTAAAAAAACATGTAATTTAATTCTCAATTATTACTTAACTAGTAGTCAATAAATGCAAGCTTTTATTCAGGTTTCCACATTTCTTTTGTAATCTTTATTACTAATTATAGACTGGGAAAGCCTAAGCCGTGCCTTACACTGTGATAAAACACTCGTGTTTTAATCACAGTGTAATACACGGCTTAAACTTATTAAGTAAATGAAATATCTCAAACAATAAAGTACTTACAACAAGTGTTTCATTTCAATTGTTTTATTAATTTTTAGTTTTCTACTTACAAGAAGTTAATAAGTTAAGTGAAATTAATTAGGAAGGTGTCATCAAAAAAATTTCCCTATATATACTAAGACTTTTGGCGGGAAAATTTGATAAAATTTGCACAGCGTTTCCCCTGGCAACAATTTTGGCAAAAAATTGAAAATAGCTTGCCTTGAAAATTTTCCCGTCAAAAACATGCAAACAAAGTCTTATGCAAAAAAAATTGAAAACAAATCGCCAATTTGGTCCTCAGTTCTTCGAAAACCGACACGATATTTTAGTTTAAGACTCCTTTCCAAATCAAATTTCAAAACGAATTTTCTCTCCGAGACGTTTTGATCTTTAACTTTTTTGCACAGACAATTTTTGCATGTAACTATATAAAAAGCAACATGGCAAGTGATAACTTGTTCTAAATCGACCCCGGTTTCTTAATTTTTTCTTTACCACTAATCAGAAAAAACAAATGAAGTTTTCCGGCGCCATGACCACTCCAAACATCATGACATCGGTGGTGAGGCCGGGAAACTCCACCTGTTTAATTAAGCTACATTTCCAATCAACCTTCGATTTTTAAAATTCCTATAACTTGCCATGTTGCTTCGGATAAGAGACTTTTTCAGCCGACAATCATTTGTAGCACAGGACAAATTTAAGAAACGAGATACTTGAAACATATGGCCTCAGAAAAGTGAAACAAAAAATTTATGGAGCAATCTCGATTGTTAATGCGGCCAGAATATAAAACAATTTAGTTGGTTTTACCCAACATCTGACCACAAAAGGTAGAAAATTTTGTAACCTCGTTTTAAAATTTTTCCGGAGCAAATTAAACTCTTGTTTTAGCCAACATAACAATTTGCTTGGCTCCAAGTTTTTCATTCAACCTTGTTATCATAAAAAGGCGTCAAGACTAATCGAGGAAAAAGATTTAAAGGTAATCCAACATTTTAAATATACGACTTAATCGAATTCTAAAACTTTTATAGAACAAATTCATCTCTTGATTTAGCCACAAAGTGTAACAATAAAATTGCTTGGCTCAATATTGTTCATTATATCTTGAGATACGTTAATGTTGCCAACATTGAACGAAAAAGAATTAGTCCAATATTGAAATTGCCTAAATGTTGTTTTAGCCGCACAATATAAATTTAATTGCTTAGCTCCT
Organism: Catalaphyllia jardinei; assembly: GCA_022496165.2. Taxonomy (NCBI): domain Eukaryota; kingdom Metazoa; phylum Cnidaria; class Anthozoa; order Scleractinia; family Caryophylliidae; genus Catalaphyllia; species Catalaphyllia jardinei. The sequence goes on from CM042756.1 coordinate 20,855,619, forward strand.
TGTTTTACAGGTTAATCTTGCGGAGTTTAGCTTTATTCTTAACAATTCATTTCAAAATACAAAACTCAGATTTACTGTGCAATTTGTATTGCTTTGTCCTGTGCTTCATCGAATGCCGGCAGAAAAAATTCTTTATCCCATGTAGATGTAAATGTTAAACAAAATCCATTGTCTGGTCAAAGGCAAACAAGCGCTATTCTGAATTCAGCTCCTCCCCTCCACACGAATCTTTGCTAAACAACTGACATGTAAACATTTACCAAATCAAGCTTATACAGACCACAGTGAACGATAAAGAAACAAAGCTAAAACAACTCGCTGTGAAATCTTTTTCATTCATTCCCTCTATCTTGTACAACTTTGTTTTAGTTATTCAAAAAATTCTCCAATGACTTTTTGCCACCGTTATTTAAATCGTGATAGACATTTAAAATCAGTTCTCCGGTGAATATATGTTCTGGCAGATAAACATAAGTCTCTTGTTGAAAAAGTAATAAAGAATATTAGCATTTCACAAGACTGTCAATAAGTTACAAACATCAAGTCTCCAGGAGACTTTTCTTTCTCAAGAAATAGCAAGTCCTTCGTCGTTTTTATTTAGACCAGGATATCTTAACTTGTTAATATCAAGAGACAAGATGGCTATGGTTGAACAAGACAATTGGAGCAAAATAACTATCTTTTAGTCGGTCAAAAACGATTACGCAAATCTGTAGAAGATAATTCAAAATGAAGACTGCTTTATATTCGAAACAACAGTTTAAACAGTAGTATCAATTACTTTCCTTCGAGTTTTGCATTGGACTAAAAGGTAACAACAAATTGTAAAAAGAATTTACGCATACATAACTAAAGCTTACGAAAACTAAACAATGATTTCCATACTACTGTTTCGAACAAATCTTAACTCGCGTTCTTTTATAATTTTCTAGTAGATTTAACACTCGAGCAAAAAAATGTCGATAATAAACATGTAGATAATTCAAAAAAGAATTTCTTTCTTCCAAAAATACAAAACGCTGTTTGACTCTAGTACGATAGCTGAGCAGAAGTGGCATTTGAAAACACCTCAATGATCGTGAGCACAACTGCAGCGTAAAAAAATCATTGCCAATTTAATCCCCGAGATTTGTTCTGATTTTCATTTTGTGGTCTGTATAACAGCTAATCCTAAATCCAAACTACATTGTAACATCCTGTGAACCAGACATCAGGGTTTTGTGTACTCGACTATTAAACTAGATGACAACAGAACATGTAGACAAGCAATTTAATAATTTCCGTGTACGTTGTTAGACAATGGAGCCAATTCTAAAAATAATCGTGTAGTGACTAGTAGAAAGGAATTTCTTCCTCTTTACAATGGAAAAGCCACATGTTTTCTTGTCAGTTGTTACTAAACGGTTGATGAAACAAACTGGTAGATATTTGCAAGGTGGCACTTTTCACTAAATAGATGTAAATTTCCATATACAGTTGGCTTATTATTAATGATTTTATCGCTCCAAATTTGTGGAAAAGAGAGATAAAATTCGTTCAATTGTCTTCAACAGCAATGAACCTCTGAACATGTCAGAAATGTAAATTTAAATTTCCAAATACGGTTGGCCTTTGGCTAATAATCAATGAATTTATTCCTCTAAAGTTCCAGGAAAAACAAATTAATCTTCCTCAGTTATCTTCATTTTATATGGCGATAATAAAAACCATCTAGTGGTGCGACGAGCCGACAATTTTATAGTCAATTTAGAAATCTAAAACAATTTTGTTGCTTTAAAAAAGTTTCAGAAGCCTCGTTCGTCTTAACGTGCCACCTTTAGAAATATCACTACACTGTGTAATCAACCAAGGTTGTAAATAGTGGCTGAAGTTTAAAACGCAAATCAACCGATTCTTCAACATCTTTGTACTTACTTCCATGCGATGTCGTCTTTTCTAGACTTGCAGCAGGACACTAAGTGTAATACAGCCGAAGAGTTCACTTCCCTTACAAACCTAAAAAGCGAATCAGCCACCATTTCACTTAAATTGTTTGAAATTTCACAGTTCTCATCTTTGTAGGATCCCTTCCGATTCAGCGATTCCAGTTTTTCCTCTTCTTCAGATTGTTTCCTCCAGTGTTCCTAAAAATGATTAATTTACAAATTTAACGATTAGCAAATTCAAAAACAATGATCGATAGACTTGATAGAGAATACCCTAAAATATGGTCTCGAATGCATCATAGCAAAACCAAGAGTTGCTTTCCCATGGAGGCCAAAGAAACTGAAGTGCAAACAGTTCAAAAATAAAAGTTCTTAGTGAGAAAAGATAGAATTTCGTAAGTTGTCTTGAAATGAAACTGGGTCCTTCTGCATTCAGAAGGGCAAGCCTAACACGTCGGCTTTACTTCAGCTTACAACAGCTAAAACCTTCCTCACGGAAAACTTTTAAAAATTGCCCGTATACTTTTGATACTTTGAATTTCAAATTTCACGCTAGAAACTTCTACCAAATATTGCAGAGCGTTAGTTAAGAGTGTATTATTCCTTGAACGAAACAAGTTGACCAAACTCGAAGCGAACAGTTAGCGCACGTGTTGGTGCTTCGGCGACATAATGCCACCTTTGCAACTTTCTAGGCTAAATTTGAGCCACATGCTCCGCCATAAGCATTGCTTACCTTTAGTTGAACAAGCTTAAAGACTTTTCCAAGCTTCCAACTCTTCTTCTTCAAGAATCTTGCCTCAAAAGTTCCAACTCGCCTCACAATGACGACACGTCTTCACACAACAACGGACAACATGGTTTGACGCAAATTCTACAATTTGTCATGAATATGGATTAAAAACTCAAACCAATCGCTAACAAGTGCGCCAAATACTTGACAAGAATCTTGTTTGCACGCTTTCTTTAACAACGAATCACGAACAGCGAGAAAAGAAAGAGTGTATTTTCCTTGGTGTTTTGTTATTCTCTGATTAGAGGATTGGAAAAGAAGTAAAAGAAAAGGTCTGATTAGATTCCTTCATAAAGCTGTTGTTGAGATAACAGTTAAATGACGTTCCATATTTTTCTGGTAAAAATGACAAGTAAAGCTAAATTATTTTTTTCTTTAAATAACTGAGTCTATAAAGCTTATACCTGAGCTCTAGGAAATCATCAGATTTTCTTTAAAAAAGCCGTTTTAAATAATTATATTAAAATTCTAGCTTGGCTCCGAGGCTTAAGGGAATGAAACAAAATAAATTAATTATTCACTACTCAACAACTTTGATGTGACTTCTGTCGTTTTATACTCTTAATTTAGGCCCCGTTTACACGGATCCGTGCAAATTCTGTTGCAGTGGTGTTTACACGGATCCGTGCAAAGTTTAGACCCGTCGCGGTATTTGATTCCAGGCCATAACCGCGCTATCTGCGCAAAAAGTTGCACGGTTCGGGTGTTTACACGAGTCCGTACAAATACGGAACCGTGCCGGTCAAAAAGTTGACCTGCTTTTTTCAGGTCCCAAACTTGCACACTTAGCCGTTAAAAATTCGTCCAGTTCCCCCAGTCCCGTGTAAACGCAAAGTGGAACCGTGCAAGTTTTTGTCCGTGCAAAGATTTGTCCGGACCCGTGTAAACCGGACCTAAGTCTTGGAGCAACATTATCATTTAATATATTAAAATTACTGGAAAAAATTGGACAAGATAGAGAATCGTGCATATCATTAAACGGAAAAGTTTTAACTGAATTCACGCAAATGAAGTTTAAAAGGCGCAATGTCTTGATTATCCCCACGTTGGCGAAACGTAGAAAAGGAGTAACTGTCCCAAAAACTGTCACGTGTAGCCAATATCAGCCTATAGAAAGTACAATGTCCTCTTCAAATATAATGTTAAAATGCATCAATGGCTTTGGCTTGTGCTTAGAAAAGGGGGGAAAGCGCCTTACAACCATGTCAGTATTCTATTGGCTGAACTCTCAACAGTTCATCTGAACCTCAAATAACACAACTCGTCCTAGCAAATATATTGTAGATGTCATGGTAAATGCTTGTCACTTACAAGGAGAAGAAAAACAAGATGATGACATTTGAAAAATAATTTACTCTCCTTTCACCTCTCCCTCCACCAACACTGTCACTATTCTTAAAGCCTCCTTCCAACTCCCTTTGACACTTTCCTCCCTTAGCGCCCCCCACCCCCCACCCCACGCCATGCTTTCTGAATCGGATGGCACTCGTTTGATCGAAATGGACTCCATTTGGTCGAGAATTGTGGAAATTTCAGTTCATCCTAATGAAAGATGACCGTAAAAATGACATTTTAAAAAGATAGTCCAAATAACTGCCATTTATTTTTCCTGCAGTAAGTTTTCAGCAGGAAAAACATGCCTTGTATACGGCTGGCGCGACTGAATTTTGAATTGACCAATTAGAATTCAGCCGGCGGGAAAAACTTTACTGCGCTGTCGTCGACGTCAATATATGTTAACAGAAAAGCTGGGCACTGAAATTGGCCAACTTTTCTCGTTGGAGATGTCTTTAAATATTCACGAAAAGGGATATACAATTTCAAAAACTATATCAGATCACAAAAAGTGGAAAAACATGAAACATTTTGTCTCTAAGCTTCAAATTTGGTGCCAAAAATGGGTCACCGCAAGAGAAAATGAAAGGAAAGAGAGGAAGGCTCTCGGTCCAGCCTTTGGGATATGTCGCGTCCACAAAAGTTATTTTTAGACGAGTGGAAGTCTTTGTTCTAGCGGAAGTCTGTCTTCCGAGATGTCCGCGTGCAGGCCAACCCCGCCTGATGTTTGAAAGAAATGCAAATATTTCATGTAATGGCGGACGAAGTGTCACTAAGAACCTGAGAGCGATGCAAGACTGCAAGCGGACGTCTTGGAAAACAGACTTCCGCCAGAAAAACGAGACTTCCACTGGGTTAAAAATAACTTTCGTGGACATGACATATCCCGGCCAACGCCCTGAGCTTCCCTCTCTGTCCCGTCATTTTCTCTTGGTCACCGGAAACTGGCTCGTACTTATTCTAGTGTCTCCAGGAAACATATTTGTGTTATTCTGAAAAAAAAACTCCACTCTTCGTCAACTTAAACGAGGAATTCTAAAGTCAACTATTAGAGTCTTTGGTTTTTGTTAGCTGCGAAGAAAAGGACTATTATTGTGTCCTTTCGGTAGGACAGCTCGCTTTTGACTGCCGCCCGTATTGTGAGCGCAGCCGCCGTATGCAAGGCCAGGAATGGCGCGTTTGCCATTGCATCCGCAGTCTACTTTGACAATGGTATGACGAAATTCATTGTCAATAACTGGACAGACGCGTGAAAAAATGACGTTAATTTGATTTTAAAAATAAGAAATCTTCAAATTGTCCGCTCTCGTTCGTTCACGCATCGCATTAATTATATATTCATGTGTCTGTCCGCGTAATGAGCAGAACAATAGCTGTGCACGTGCGTTATAATTCTTTGTACATTTCTTTGCCGTCCTCTGTGAAACAACAACGTGAAATGAATAAATCCTGAGTTGTCTGAAGAACGTGAACCACAACGGCTAATTTTTTTAGTTTCTTTTTCACACTTATCGCTGTGTCTTATATTTAGATTCGTGATAGTTTTGAGTGAGGAAGGAATGCGTTTTAATTGTAGCTTTATTTTTTCCCAGTGAAACCATCAAAGATACCTTGACGGCTAAAACTACTGGCGTTTCGTCTTGAAAATCCTAAGTGAACCAAAGTCTGTAGTTTATACTCCTAAGGAAGATCACAAGCATCTTCGACCTTGTCAGAAATTAAAAGCGTAGTCCACCCTACCCGGTGAAATATATTACATACTCGGCATGTTACGCGATGTTTTAACATGGGTAACAAATGATGATATAAAATACCCCGTTGTAATTTACCGTCAGAAGTAACCATTTGCAAAGATAAGTAGCGGAATCCCGAATAATTGTTTTGAGCAAAAACACCAATCATGATTATAACATTATTCTTACCGGGAAATTAAAGTGAAATGTGAAATTCCGTGAGTTCTATTGATGAAGGAACATGTTACAGTTTCTTAGGAGCATCAACACGAGAAATATTCTAAGACTTGTGGTTAATCCTTTCCGAAAATAACTTGCTTTCAAAATTCTAGCGAGTCTGATTTTGCCAATTTGGTTGAATTAAGCAAATAAGGTTTTTATTTCTATGATAATAACGATAAAATAATTTGTTTCATCGCAAGAATTGTAACTAGATTTTACAGTTCACAATGATATACAATATCACTGAACAACTCGTTAGTTGATAATTATTGTCAGTCGATCGCTTTACCAAAGCCCATCTAGGAAAGCATGGGGCAAGTACCGTTAAAGTGAAATAATGAAATAATGGTACAAAATTAATTCTCAAAATTTAACGCTTCAAAAGTCAGTACCTCTTGCTACCAGAAATTTTACCAAACTGAAATACTCCTTTAATTGCAATCAAGAAAGCTTAGAAAAAAAAACAGGTGGGCGCACTGAAATAAACTCATACAGCTGACTTGTTATCCCATTTCGGGACGCGAACTAACTGTGGAAATTTCTCTGTTTATCATAGACATGTATAACAGCGTGGGTATCTTTTACCATAATGAACCAAAAATCTATTCGAGGACATCAGTCAAAACATAAAAACCTGAAAAATTAAAATGAGAAGGCAATTGGTTGTTTTGTATCTATGGGAAGATTACTTTTTTCTATTCTGGTACCGCGATTGTATATGTATAAGAAATCATTAGCCAGCAGTGACTTTGCTTATCAAATTTCCTGTCAATTCTCTCTTTATAATGCTGGACATACTGCCGTCAATTGCTTAAGTTTGTGCTTTAAATCTACTAATATATTTTTCTTTTCAAAATAAATTGAATCGAAATTGCTGCTAAATGAAATCAATTGCAAAGGAAATTGACCACTTCACATGGCAATCCGTCCGTAAAAATACCCAGCGAGCGAAATAAAATAATTACCTGGAAAGTTACTAGATGCAAAAATCAACGTGCAGAATTTAAGAGTGTTGATTACAAGTTTTTTCTGAAGTAAAGGTTTGGTTACTTTTCTAGATGTTTGGACTTGAAATGCGAAAACAACTGGGCAAGAGAAAAGAAAAAAGGCTAGCTTTCTATTATATTCAGTTTTTAGGAAACCATCTGGCACATCGACTTCTGATCTTCCAATTATTTTTTCGCATGTAAAAGTAAAAGAGTATTTAAAGGTTAAAAGGTGTTTAAGCAAAAAAGACTTAAATAACAGCGCAAGCTAACTGCTTCGGGAAATGCTTTGAGGCCAGCGTTCAAAACAGGTGCCTGGCTTAAAACAGAATTCTCAAACTCATTAATAATTCATTAAGTTAGAACAAAAGAAATCACAAGCGTGAAGGAGGTTTGGATACCCGGTCTTAATTAGCATAGATTTTGACGATTTTACTTCTCCGTTTACTCCTTAGTTTTTGCTTCGATTGAGAAGATATATCAAACACTCGAGACAGCATTTCATCGGCTATCCAAACACCTCGAATTTCGTCAAAAATACTCCGCTGCGCGTCGTATTTTCAACTCTCTTCTCGGTGTTTGGATATCCCGATGAAACACTGTCTCTCGTGTTTGATATATTACTTAAAACATCTGACGTCAGTCAAGTAGCAAGATTCGACATGTAGATTGAAAAGCAACCCTGATTAAGCCATAAGAGAGCGTATTTTCCACTCGGTCGAGCAAGTATTGAGATCGAAGGAGTTTTGACAAGAAGAGAGTAACGTAGAACCAAACCAGAACCAAGCAGTCAAGAAACTAATTCTCTACAATCATCAATTTTAACGAGGTGTATCGACCATGACAGTGAAGAATACAGAATTACTCGGCAATTCCTCCACCGAAACCAGGTCAGCGTTTTTTTGTCAGGAGTGGCCACAATTTATCTGGAACATAAATAACACAAATTCTTTCAAGATTATTGTTGCCATTACGACCATTGCTTGTCCCGTTACCATTCTGTTAAACCTGTTGGTGATAATAGCAGTGAAGACGAGAAGAGAGTTAAAAAGGAATTCAAACATCCTGCTGTCTAGTGTGGCCTTAGCTGATCTTTTGGTGGGTGCTGTATCTATGCCACTGTCTATCACGTTTGATGTATTAGTTATCCAGCGAGTTTTAGTTGCGGATGTTATATGTACGATGCTTTTCATACGTGCCTCTGTACTGTATACTCTTTGCGGCGCGTCATTTTTTCATTTGCTTCTAATTGCTTGGGAGAGGTATGTGGCAGTAGCGAAATGGAGAGAGTACAAGGCTCTTGTTACAACAGGCCGTGTAAACAAGTACACGAGAGCTGCATGGCTGTTAACAGTACTAATGGTTGTTCCGTTACTTATAATGGAAACTATTAGTGTTGGTTATGAAATTAAATTAGTCGTAGGTATCATTTCGAACATTTTCTTGTTTGTCTGCCTATCACGTCTGGCATATTTTTATGTCAAGACTTATCTTGCAGTTCGAAATTGGAACCGAACGCGCATCCGCCCAGCAAATGTTCTGGCCAAAGGAAAGCTTGAAAGCAAAGTTGCTCGCACGACTTTCTGGTTAACAGTTTTCGTTATGGTCTCAACTTTGCCGATCTCCTTCGTTCATCTCTTTCAAGAAGCTTTACCTTTTCTTCGCCAAATTTCTACTGCGCGATGGGCTGAAACAATACTTCAGTTAAACTCTCTCTTCAACCCACTATTGTACTGGTATATAAACAGCCGCTTAAGGGAAGCTACATTGGAGCTGTTATGTTGCAGAAACAGGCCAGCTGTTCGCACTGCGCGTCACTTTAGCAAACGTCGCTATTCCGTGGCACTGCTAGATGCTGAAAAACTTCAAAATGAGCAAAGAGGCGCCCGATTATTAAGATCACAATCTGTCGGTGCTATGAAGAGCTTAGAGTCTTTTCGGCAGAGGCGGATTGAGGCAGTTAAGGAAAGACCCTTGTCAGCTCCAACAAAGGTAACAAGCGACCAGATATTCCGCACAAAACAGTGTAATAAACTAATTGTAACAGTTCTGATTGAAAATGCCCCAGGAGGGAAAGGTATTCAGCGAAAGACTGAAGTACCGAGAAACACCACGGAGCTTGGAAGTTCTCGGTGTCATATCGGTGGTGAAATGGTCATTCGCTCAACTTCAGTGAATGAAAACTCTTTTGTCGCATTAGCAAATTCGAATGGAATTGCGCCAGAGAGATTTGTCCGGAGATCCAAATCAGTGCCAATATTATCAGCAAATATTATGGAACCCTAACTGGTAAGAAAACCTACGGTTAATCTTGACGAGGACACTAAACTTAAATGAATTATTGTCCTAAATAATTACTTTTAATATCGGTATAAATTAGTATGGGTAATCAAATGGTGACGAGTGAAATAAGGAAATAATTTCACGAGCGTTTGTCAAATTTCTAATAATTTCCCGAGCCTAAAGGCTCGGGAAATTATTAGAATTTTGACAAAACGCAAGTGAAATTATTTCCTTATTTCATGAGTATACCAGTTGATTACCTTTTAATATCCTGGGTGACAAATTACGTTCACAATCGTTGGTTTTTGACTTGTTTTTTGTAGTAAGAAATTTCGCGCCAAACGTTGCCATGGCAATTTTGTAATTTCACATTTGAAATTACAAATTAACGCTGAAATTTCGGGCCAAAATTAAGGAGTAATTTATCACCCATGATATTAATATATTTACATTCCATTGAATGTCATATAAAGTTTCATTTGTGCAGTTTTGTGAAATAAAGTAAGTTTCGAAAGTTCTTAATATATGCGGTTTTCTCAAATCTTGAGTGTTTCTTTACACACTTTTGATTATCAACAGAAGTGAAACGGATTCTAACGAGTTAATGATATTGCACGTGCTTTCCATTATGCCAAAACGTCTGGAAATTTCGGTCCGAAGACAATTTGTAAGGTCCGTTTCGGTTCGGTCCGACAGCCTCCAGAGGTGCTCCTCTTTTTATCTGATCGGACCGGTCGAACCAAAATTTTCCATTCTTAAGCTTGTTGACAAAGCGATTCGTTGCTCTATTTTTCTACAATAGACTTTCAGGTATCTTGGGGATTGAGGAAGGGAATAAAGGAAAATGGTAAAAGGGTTCCTATCGATGACCCTTTTTAACTGAAAAATGTCGTTTCATTTTTCCTTTTGTTGTTAATCCCACTGCACTCTGACTGGTCGCTTTGGCAAAGCAGTAGGGCTGTCCCGATTGTGCTCGCAACGTTTTAACAACTTTCAGTGTTTGGAGCAACTTTTTGCGGTTCTCCCAATTTCTAGTAAATTTGCTTTCCTTTTGAGCAAAATATAGGTTCAGAGCACATTTGTTAGAACATATAACCTGTCACTTGACAACGTTCGACAAGTCATCAAATAAACCATGTTCCTTAGACTTGAGAGCGTCCTTAAATTTCGTCCAGATTTTCGAGCAACTCTTTAAAGCTAAGTTTAAAGCCATTTTTTCTGCACCGATGTTTGCAATTATTTTGAAGAACGAAAATTAGAGTTTGTAATTAACGTTTGTATAAAAATGTCAAGAAATTTTGGTGGCAACTTTTGAAATTTTACTGAGTCTTTTTTACCAACTCTTTGACATACCAGTGAGCAACTTTCCAGCATTTTATGAGCACAGTCGAGACAGGACTAGAAAGCACCCTTTGTTTGTCATCTTAGGAGCAGACCATTTGAGAGAGGGGAGGGAGACAGGGGTGGGCAATTTCCAAAACATTACTGCTACGAAAAATCGTGCCATGAGAGCCATGGTGAATAGCTCGTGCCCTCTGTCTAGTTCCTGTTTTTGATGTCAAAAAATTCTTGCACAAGTTATTGCCCACCGAAAAAAATATAATGCACAAGCTAAAGGTGAGAAAAAATTTCATACCCCAGAAAATCGCCCAAGCCCCCCCCCCCCAAAAAACGGCATAACCGTCCCCCCCCTCCCCCTCCCTGGAAAAGCTAACGTTTCTTTCCTTACCAGGGATAACAACAAAACCAATCACCATTTGTTCACGTGTTCATTTCCATGTTGCTTTCCCGGGCTTTTCTCAGTTGCATGTTGTTTATCTGTTCATTTGCCCCGTTTCCTGCTTCGGTCAGTAGGTACTGTCTGCTGTATAGAATTGATTTTGATAGTGCCAAAATAAAGATACAGGGCCCCTATGGAGACAAGCCGTAAAGCTGCATAGGCAACCCTGTCTAAATAAAGTTGTTTATTCTATTTATTCCGCCACTTTAAAATTACGAAGAAATACAGAACAAAAACTAATTGTAAAATGAATTATCATTTCATAAAAATAAGAGATAAGGTATAATTTTGCGGATTTACAAGGAAAAAGTAGCAGCGAGATGCCGAAGAAGCTTGGTCGAGGTCTCCTTCTTTGTGTTTTAAACTAACAGTCTAGTATGCATAAAAGGGGTTATAACTACATTTCTATTTCAAACTAGATATGAATTGCTGTATTTTGCTTGTCTATTAGGATGATCGCAGTTGTACACAACTACGGCAATTAATAAAGCCTGTAAAAAATGCCTGTGACCCCTGTGATTCCGATACAGCTCTTTACCAACTGAGCTATCAAGCCAACTGGGAACTGGTCACCTAAGTTGTCAGGTCGTAGATTTAGCCAAGCCTAAAAGCGGAGCACCTGCGCCGGGTTCTTGAAAGCTCGATTAGGTAACCCATGACAAACTTGAATTTTAATTCCAGGTTTATAACTTTGCGGTAAGGTTTTCTGTATACTCTTTGGCCTTGTGTTTTGAGCGTGAATAATCTCAAAGTGCACGAAACAAAAGTAGTGAAAAATATTTGTTAACATGGTCAGGAGCCCATTACCCGGAGCTTCCATGTCAATTGTACCCTTGAGTCAACCCTTTCCCGTATCTTTTTATTTTTAGAACTGTGATATCTGCGAAAGTTCTGTAATTTCCCACGAAATCACGCTGACGTCCGCATAACATCCTAAAAAAATAATAAAAACTTTTCTTGCTTTTCACCATTACTGAAATTCTTTCGTGTGGCCTGTATGTGCCGTATAACAATAGAGGGCCACAGCTCTCTTATGATTGGCTATTATAAAAATACCCACGAGAACCCCCGTGAGAGGTGATTCTAAAAATAAAAAGATACGGGACAGGGTTGACTCAGAGGGTCAGTATGGAAGATGGAAACTCCGGGTAATGGGCTCCTGACATGGTATGAGCCCGCCAGCTAATCAAAACCTGGCACTTAGGCAGCGATAGCGATCAACTTGGAGAAAAAAGTACCCGGCCCAAGGTATCCGCTGGTCATATATTCCAACTGCAGAGCGATATGATCATCGTAGTTTTGTACGCAACTAAATCAGGCGTGAAATTTCACTCACGGGGCTGGCAGCCAAACAAATTTATTGCAGCAGAAGAATTATAACAAAGCTATATGCTAGCGCGCGCTCTGATTGGCTGATTTTTTTTATGAAAAAGAAATGGATGTTTTATAGAGATGGTTCAGGCTGACGTCATTGTCGGTGAAATTTCTTGCTAGCAAAAGTTTTTCTCCCAACGTTTTTCCAGTAAAACTTAAATTTAGCTGTTACTAATGGCTAGCAATAACCCAACGTTTGAGTTAGAATTTCTCGATGACTTTGAAGACTTAGAAAACGTGTCTGAAATGGTTTCAGAAACACCGGAAGCGTCGAAAGATCAACAAAACGAAAGTGCTACCAGTGAAAAAAACACGTGCACGTGCGCGTGTAAGGAAAGTGAAAACAGCACGTGCACGTGCAGAATTTGCAATTTGATCAGTGCAGAAAAAGCGACTTCTCAGCGTGAAATATGTCTTGTTATGTTATAAAAGCAATGGACAATGTCTAGCGCGCGTCCATCCAATTCGGGTTGCACTTGGATAGTTGGGAGAGCACTTAGGTAGCTAGAGATGCTCTCGGCTGCACCTCGAGCATGTCTTACGCTACCTTCGTGCTCTCCCAACTATCCGCGTGCATCCTGAATTGGATGGACGCACGCTAGACATTGTCTATTCCTTAAATGATTTTTTTCCTGTGTGTCGTTTTATAAGAGACACGAAAAGCAAGTATGAAGCAAGAAAATATCTGTTTAAGGCGAAACATAAAAAAGTTAGAAGTGATAACAAATAGTTTATTTGTTTGAGAACACATCATTACAACTCTCCAGAAAGTATTATAAAGATCTTAATTCTCTTTAAGGTTTTCCATACATTTTCTATTTTTTTTTCGGGAGAAGAAAGCTTTTCATCAAGAATTATGTTTTGTAAACTGCCTAGTCTAATGGAGTCCCAGACCCTTCGTTCCTAAAGGTTACCGACAGGACGATCAGGATATAGGACGTATGAGATTTTACTGTCACGCCAGTAAAATATAGTTAATGGAGCGTGACCTACGTTCTCAATGAGCCGTTTATGGCGGCATCGCTTTCTATAGAGCTATTCAGCTGTTGTATTCCAAAGGTCAGTAAACTGTAAGCTTCATTGTAGCAAAACCTAAACATGGTAGCTTTGTTACCTGCAGTACGTTATAACGAACCACGGCATTGGTGCAAAGCATTAAAGCACTATTCATGTCTTAGATGTTACAAGAGCTAGGGTAAGCTGTTCGGTAGTACCGCCTTTTCTACTGGTTTACTAGCAGACGAACGTCTCCATATAAAAGCTCAAACAACTGTTCAGAGTCCATTTTGAGTTCGTCTAAGCAACGTCGCTATTACTTTCTGTAAACCTATCGTTTAATTTTCCGTCCCTCCCTCCCTTTGGAGACGAGGTTGGTTATGTATTCCTACACAATAAACAAGGGCCACTCCTCTGTAGTGCGGTTAAGTCTGCGCAGCGACTTCCCCCGAGCTTGTTGATTTTGCATCGCCTTTGTGCATCGCTTGCTAACCGATACTCTTGTCCGATCCAGCACGTGCTGTCATTCAGCTCGTAGTGCTGGGGAGATAAGTGAGGTTATTTGTCACGCTATCGCCGGAAGTCGCATGGGCTAACCAAACGCAAGGCAGTGTACCCCCATTAACGCCATCCCGAGTATTTTGTATTTGATTAATAGCTCTGGTTCAATTGCAAATCGCTACAGTTAATTTACTTTCGCGGGAACAACGACATTGATGTGTAATAGTCATATAGCGGTGTTAATACCCAGAACTAAGATTAAAGTACCATTTTGTGCTGATGCATGAATGTGAATAAATTGAAATCCAAGGCTTTGTCTATAACATATAACTATGGTATCAAAGTTACAAATGCACTTTGTGAGTATTGCTTATGCCGGCGCTGCTTCCAGAATTTAAGAGAATTATTTTCTCATGTTTTCGCAAATCCTTAATTAATTGCGTTGGTAATTCTATTCACCTCTTACAAGAAAAAATTGCTTAAAATTATTCTCACTGTATTTAATGTTTACAAAATGTTCCTGGATCTTCTGGAGAACCTCTATATTAAATGTGAACGATTAGGAAGTAAAAAGTGTGGGTTTTTTGGTAAATAAATCACTCTAAGTGATCGAAACAATGCTGGTTCTATCACTAGTATTTATCTATGCATATACAAACACGTTTGCTTGAACGAGCGTCACAAATGTCGTCACAGAAAAACGACTGAGTTCTAACCATTGTTCTATCATATCCTTCAAGATGAAATTACCAAGAAAATACTGTTCAGAAAGTTACAAGACAAAGATCGTAACATAAGCAATTTGTACCATAAATGCTCTTAATTTTGTAAAATATTTAGACAGCACTTCGATAGGAAAAGCCGAAAGGCCCAATGAAATTTTCTAGTTCCCAGCCCAAACTTGCTGCAAGTGTTCTTCTTCAAAAACGAAAAAAAGATTCTTAAATGATCTCCAAGAACATAAAAATAGTCAACTTAGTTGAAAACTACCTAGCTTCGTACCCAGATCTTGTTCTGTTAAACGTTTCTATGATCGAAATGATGAACTTCTTAGTTGAAGTTCTGTTTAGTAGTATTGTTACAAAAAATACATCTGGATAATATATTCTCTCTTCTCATTATTTTTATATCTACGAATGACTAAACTAGTTATGGCATTTTAACTTTCGTTTCCTTGTGGCAGTGTAAGGTGAGCCAGCAATTTAACATATTAAATTATTTCACAAGCTACGGAAAATATCCATTTTCAGTATAAATCTACTAGTGTTCTATCACGAATGCCGTTCTATGATTGGCTACGCTACTCATTATCAAAATATAGTTCACCACTAAATTTTCTCTGATTTTTTATTGGTTTAAATAGATCACGTGACGCGATAGTGTTCACCCGAGACACTGTCAGCCCATAGGGCCCGTTCGCTTCGCTTCTCGGGAAAATATTTCTTCCAATGAAGAACATCAAATTTCCGCGGGGCAACTATCAGTCGATACTGAGTACCACGACAGAAACTCTATTTAACAATTATTCCATGAGCGCGCGTTGGATATGGGATGATAGATAGCCAACGAGGCGCGTAGCGCCGAGTTGGCTCTAATTATCTCATATCCAACAAGCGCGAGTGGAATAATTGTTTTATTAAAAACGCCCCTAAAATATAGAAAACTAGACTACAATAAAAACAAAAAGGCCCAAAATATCAAGCATAAGCTCGCCATTTTTGTAGATCATGGTATAATGGCGCATATGCCATGATGGCTAAAGCCAATGAAAACTCTCCGTTTGCATTATCCAATGATCCAGTTTTAATAATGTTTAATTATCTGTGATGGATACTGAGTAGCGTAGCAGTGTATCCAAAGCAAAATGACGGTCGCTTCTTAGCGTTTTCGGAGTGTCTGTTAAGAGGATTTAGATAAAGTTTTGAACGACAGGTAGATTTATACTAAAACAATTGGATTATTCGCTCTTAATTTCTATGCGCGATAGTTTACTTGGGCAACTATACAGTGACTAAAATCCTGAGCCCATACTCTAATTAATCAACAGATTTCTCTAGATTGAAGAAAAGGTTATTAATGTTACCAAGGTAAAAAATCCCTATCCTTACTAGAAACCCTACCCTTAATAGAATAACCGGTAAATTCGTCAACTCCTGCATTCCAAAACCCGCATTTTAAAAAAATACCCATCCAGTCGCTAAATATGAATTGGACACCACTAGGATTTCTTTTTACTCCCAAAGAATTCAACGTCAGTTATATGATTATAATAACAATTCCCTAGGTCGTTTAGATTCCTTCTTCTTGATGAAAGATTCCTTTTTCCTGATGAAAGATTCCACAACTGTGGCCGATAGTTTGAAATGCCATCTCTGTCCATTTAAAATGTCGTCTACAAAAGTCTTATACTGCGTTACAAAACCCTCGAAGGACGCAACTAAGAGTAACATGAGCTATTCTTAAAGCGTGTTCTCAGCTGAAGCCTTGGTTTGGAGCAAGTGAATACGACTGAAAGAAAAACACAACAAGTTTAAGTTAATCTTCGGTACACATGTTTTGTTAAAGAGGGGTAGGGTGGGGGGGGGGAGATTGGAAGGGTAGCATTATTTAAGAAAAAGACACATGAAGAATATTGAGAAATACTTTGGGAACACGAGCCGACAGATAGGCGTTTCCACAGCTCTTTCCACAAATTTTCCCCCAACTCGGTGTTGCAATCAAACAACAATACAAAAAAAAAATCGAGAAAAAAATCGAGACGCTACAAACATAAAATTACACCAGAAGCCTGGACTGTCAAGTGTTATGTAACGCAATCACAAAACTTACTTTAGCTGTGCCTGACGTGACTTCCTCGAAACACTTGTCACACACTCGTACAGGTTTCTTGCTCGAAGTAAGCGGCGCACTTTTAGATGTACAATCGCCGCAGTAAATTAAACTGTGTAGGAGATTAAACAAGAAAGGAACTTACTACAGGCTTTAAGTAACTATTTTAGACTTTTACACAGCCATTTCGGATCTGTTGACATCAGAATATAAATGCCTTTCTTAACCCAATCGACATAACGACATCAACGCTTACGTCAATCATGTAACATCGACATAAAGACAAGACGAAATGATCACTTTTTCTTGATGTCGTTATGTTCATGCTGTTATGTTGCTATTATGCCACTATGTCAGGATGTTCATACTGCAAATACCATTAAATATCGCCCTCCTTATGGAGTTATGTCGCTAGTGTGAATTGAAATTAAGAAAAGACAGTTGACTCCCCATATATCTCGAACCTTTCTCGAAGTAATTTTCATTTCCTTTTAGGCCATTTAACTCGAACTTCCGATAACGCAAACCTTTTCCTATTTACCCTGAAGGGTATCGGGAGTCGACTGTAGTTCCTTTGCTTTCGTGGCAAAAGCCCATCAATGTGACGTCACAAGATCGAACAAGGCAGAAAGCGACAAACGGTTCCAGCGGGCTAAGAGAGACGTTTATAAAAACATGGCAACGATTAAACTTGTATCCAAGGAATTTTTTCCTATTTTTGTGTTGGACTTAGTTTTATACGAAAGGAAAACTACACTAGAGGAAATATTTGTCGCTCCTGGTAGAGGTCATTCGTAAACTTAATCTCAATCGGTTATTCTCAACAATTTTAAGGGAATTTATTTCAACAACTTTCTTAACTTTTAGCGAAAACCAACAGGCAAAGGAAGAATTCGTGAGTGTGGATAACCTGCCGAGCATGTAAAAAATACACGAAAGTATAGCATATTTACCCGCAGTTTCTACAGTGGTGCTGAAAACGAAAGAAAGAAATAGATTAGCAAAAGACAAGAGTATTGACGAGTAAGACAACTGTAGCCCGGGTAGAAAAAAAACGCGGAAAAAGTAAAACAAAAACTTTTTCAAATTACGAGTACCAAGTTTTTATTCATGCATTTCGCCAGCATTTCCAGTCGATGAAACAATTGCCCCTCGAAAATCTTCTGTTAGATACAGAGGAGCTTTTGAGGAGCTTCCGAGGAGTTTCCGATGTTATTGTCTAATCAGCAACAACCGAGTAGTAGGAACTCTACGAAAGGTTTTCCTGTCGACCCCAATCCGTTACTTGACGATATATTTTAAGGAAAATCCCAAGGGCTCGTTAAGAATATAGATGACTATTTTCCTTGTTGTTAAGAAGGGGGACGGTAGACAAAACCCCCGGGTTATCGTCTCGTTACTTTTAAGAGATTGCTCCTTGGTCGAAGCACTTCTTCTGAGACATAAGACATACAAAATGTAAACAAACACTTGTCTTGCCACTGACAAGCACTTTTCGCTTGACTTTCGCAAAGTTTGTCAAAACGACATGCACCAAAAATAGTCAACTCTAAAACTATCCTCAGGAAGAGGATCCGAGGATCACACTATGCGAACTACTAAGGCCCGTTCTTCACTACGCCAGAGAAATTCGAAAACGCTCTTCAACCAGAGGAATTTGAAAACGCCAGATATGCGTTATCGTGTGGAAGAAAAACATTCGAAAACGATGACGTCACGATAATCACGTGATTTCCTTGTCCAAGTTTTCCAACCTCGTTCCCAGGATCCTCTCTCCACTTCGAGAAAGTACCCTGGTTACGGCTGGTCACGTGTCTAAGCATGCCAACCCAAGCCGCACAGAGGGTGGGTCCTCAATTTAATTTTGTCAACACTCTCTAGGGAGGTGAATGTTGCGCTGCTACACGGACGCTATTTTGAAAAGGAAGCAAGTTATTTGTCAGAGATCCTGTCTGGCCAGCTGCTTCGGCTCTGCCTGAACTACTATGAGTAGGGAGCTTAAGCACGCACGTTTTTGAGATGCGGACGGCAACCGGAAGAGAATATTTCACGTGCCAGGACCGTTTTATCTCCTAGAATTTTATACTACTCATTTCTAATAGAGAAAAGATTCTTAGCAGTGTGAATGTGGTTGTGTGAGGGCAAGTTAAAAGTGAAAATAGCTCAGATCCGGTTGCCGTCCGCGTTTCAAAAACGCGCGTGCTTAAGCTCCTTAGTATGAGATGTTGACGGAGAGGGCACTTTGCTTATATTTAATAACCGTCAACAACCTGCTTCGGATTAATTTAATCAGTTTTTTACACCAAAAGAATGAAATAACCGTGAAATTATCGATGCGAACATTCAACTTGGAGCTACTTTCTTGACCGAAAACTGAATTTACCGCTAAACAGTTTTAAAACAAAAGCCAATGCATTTTGCAACGCGATGTCGTTGTTGTCAAGTTGTTTACAAAATTTACACTGCAAGAGAATCGAATGACCGCCAAACTTTCGATTGATGGATTCAATCAAATTCTAGTCTCTGCCAAACACTGGACGTATCAAAATCTAAACGAATAAACTCATCAATGCCTGATTTTGCCGATCGACAAATATAAGCTGCTTAATTAATCAAGCTTATTTGGCGCACAGACGTTGTTCTCAAATTCTTCGTAGATTGTTTGCACTGCTAGAGAAGGGAATGACCGTCAAACTGTCCATGGGAATAATGAAATCAAATCCAAAACTACCTTCGAGGGCGAACATACGACGTGTTTGACTCTAAACGAATGAGTAAATACATACGTTGTGATTTCGCCGAATGAAAAATAAAATTAAGTTCACCGCGCGGTCCATTTAAGCTTACTGTTGTGGTTTTCAGTTCCAAGTTCTTTGCCAAATTTTTTCACCGCTACAAATTCCAAAGACCGTCCAACTGTCGATGGGAAAAATTCAGCCAAATGTGGAGCTAACCTTTTACCCGAGCATTGAACGCATTGAACTCCAATATCGAGTGCAGTGACAATGCCTTCGCTGTGAGTTTTAACGATCCCCAACGGGAGTTTTACAAATTCCACTCCCTACTGGGCTCAGTAGGCGGGCTCAGTGGAGACAAACTATGACTTTCCAGCCCCTCCCTTTATTCACATCTCTGGAATCTGCTAAAATCTAGCAGACACGTGACCAGCCGTAACCAGGGTACTTTCTCGAAGTAGAGAGAGGACCCCGGCAACGAGGTTGCAAGTTTTCCTCAAACACAAATTCAAAATGGCCGGTGATCGCAGCGTCTTCAAATTTCCCCCGTAGTGTGGACGGAAAACATTTGATGCGTTTTTAAATTGAAACCGCCGTTTTCAAATTTCTCGGCCGTAGTGTAAACGGGAACTGTTACTCCTGGGTGCAAACCATTTATTATAGACAAATGGCAGGATATAACAACACAGTTTGACATTTAACCTAAACTACCTTTCTCATTGTCATTGAGAATGCTCTCTCACAACCATTGCAAGCTGCGACGTCAGTATCGCTTTCCCATCTTCGGGCGTTCTTTTGCGTATTTAAAATCTGAAAGGGAAATGATTACAACGTGTGTACTCAAACGTATGAACTTTATTCTGCTGTCCTAGGTTCGAGCGAAGGTTACTGCTTTGGTTAGAGTTAGCGAAGTTTTATAATTGGAGAAAAAACACGTGCAAGAACTGTAACCAATAAGTGCAAACAAACTAACTTTTCCAGCCAATAAAAAGCCACATCAACATAATCCTGATTAGCTTAATTGCATTTTCCCGCGTTTGACACTGGTTGCATGTTTTCCCCGCCCTTGACACGGGGTTCGTGTTTACCCGCGCATAACACCAGTTGCATGTTCTCCCGCACTTGACCTAGCTTCCATGTTTTCCCGCGCATAACACCGGTTACATGTTTTCCCGCGCTTGACACAAGATCCATGTTTTTCCGCACTTGACACAGGATCCATGTTTTCCCGCGCTTGACACAGGATCCATGTTTTTCCGCACTTGACACAAGATCCATGTTTTCCCGCGCTTGACACAGGATCCATGTTTTTCCGCACTTGACAGGGGTTCCATATTTTCTTGCGCATGTCACCACTTCCATGTTTTCCCGTGCTTGACACGGGTTACATGCTTTCCTGCGCTTGACACGGATTTCATATTTCCCGCGCAACAAACAAGTCTCCTCCCGCTTGGCATGGGTTACTTGCAACCCGTAGAGCACTTTAATCATGCCATACCAGAAATACTGCGAAGTTAGCACCATACCTGTAATGACTGATTCTCTTGTGTCAGTTCCATCATTGCAGCTTGAGCATTGTCGACCTTTTTTTTCAGTTCAGCGTTTTCTTTTTCCTGTTTCTCTAATGCCTCGTCTCCAGCTACGCATCTAAACAACATCGAGAAGTACACAGACCATTTCAGAGTTCATTCCGCTGTCATGTTTTAAAATGGCGCAAAGCGTGATAACGTGAAATCAGAAGCATATGCCTCTGGTGTTTTTCAGTGGGCGTGGATCTGGGTGAAACGTGGAATTTCATTGAAGTTTTCCCACATTTATCTACAATCTTTTCGCCCTCCAGTGCTTTTTATTTTTCACGCAATCGTGACAAGTTGCGTGACAATTTCGAGCGCAATAGTAACGCTTATTACCATTACAGTTAAAACTCGGCGCCGTTAAAAACATATACCTTTCAAGTAGTTTTCTCCTTTCGTCCAGGTTATTTTGAACAGTTGCCTCCAAAACTGAGTAAAAAAACAAAAAGAATCTATATCTTTCTTGGTAAATGAATTCCATCTATGGGTATCTCAGTAATAAACTACAAGACCACCATATGCCACTCACCAGCTATTTCGCCTTTCAAATCGTCATTTCGCTTTTCGGCTGCTTCAAGCTTGGTCTCAGTCTCCCTCGTCTGCTGTTGGTATTTCTCGGCCTCAGTCCTCGCCGCCGTGAGGTTTTCATTAAGCGACGAAATTTGAATGTTAAGCCTCGCCTCAGTTTGCTCTTTGCTCTTTTTAAGCTCTTCAAGCTCCTGTGTTTCGTTTGCCTGAAAATTTAGCGTTCTTCGAATGAGAAGGACGTTTGGAAGCGCATTTGAAACCATAAGCTTTTACATTTAAAATTTTCTTTTCGCAAGCAAATAAGCTATCGAACTTTCTTTAGCGTAGTTGATTGTAAAGGTACGTATCTCGACCAGCTAACAGCCCACATTTAGCTGTTCCCAGATTTGCAATAGCTTAGTATTAAGAACCTTAATAAAGACATGTTGAAAAATTAAACAATTTTGTCCAGGAAATGGTCAGGAAATCTGGTAAAGTACATTTTTTCATGTTTTTGTTGTCTCTTTTAGTGGTTGACCCTGCACAAAACTTGGCCAAATGAAAAGTTTGTTATGTTTTCTCATACAACAACCAATAAAAACATAGCGATTACGTAATTAATGCATAATCTATGTGCAGGGTCAAGGACCTTCCAACATAAATCTCAGTCTGCTTGTTCGCTTCTTTGATATTTACCGGCCTTCCTAACCATTCTCCTCTATTAACCTCGATAGCGCAAGTACTTTGAAACTGTCCAATGCCGGTAATCTAGTTACATTAAAATTCGATAGACAATCAGATTCGGCGTTTGCCAACAGAGAGACGTACCCGCTCGCGAGCAAATGAACAGCAGTTACCAGCAAGCTAGGGAGCATGCGCTTTACCTTCGTAGTTAGAACATACGTTACATGTTTTAAACCCCAGCTTTGAATCAGACGAAGGAGAGTGATAAAAAGAAAATTTCTTACCAGTTTAGTTTGAACGGCTGCGGTCTCCTCCTTCAATAACAGCTGAACTCGTTTAGAAACTTCTTTAGTTTCCTCGTGGTCCTCTAAAGACTACCAAACGTAACAAAAACAACATCAGACTCTAAACAAAATGGCTTACCAAAGGAACCCCGGGTGGGAGTGGGGGGAGGGCTCCTATGTGCCAAGATAAGGGATGTTCGGCTTCACGCAAGGATATTGGTCTCACTTGGGATGTCCAGGACGAAATACTACAATTTTAGCTGTCGCGGTATTTAAGGCTTGCTCTCGAAGATATAATGAAAAATGCTGTCGTGTCCGTTCCTTGCATACAGCTGGCGCGCGGTAAATTTAAATTGACCAATCAGGATTCAGCAGAAGGGAAAACCGTTATCGTCCTATGACTTAAAAAGTGAAAATTTTGAAACATTTTTTTGTCTTCAAGCTTCTAATTTGGCGCCAAAAATGGGTTGCCGGCGTCCGGCTAGGCAACTCGCTCGTAGTTCGTCGAGTGTCGCCTGGTAGGAAAATAGCTGTGTTATTTTGAACAAAATAAACTATTCCTCATCAAATTAAACCTAGAATTCTCAAGTTAACTATTACAAGAGCCAAAGCAACTTTAGCATTGCCTTTATTTTTGTTAGCTGCGAAGAAAATGACTATTATTGTGTCATTATTGTGCCGTTTCGGTAGAACAGCTCAGTTTTGACAGTCGCATGTACTGCAGGCGCAGCCGCCGTATACAAGGTTAAGTGGTATCTTTTAGGGGTCAAATGATGATCATGCCTTGCCCGCGTAGGTCTTCTTTACGGGGTTAGTTCAAGTAGTAATACATCATCAAATTCCCCCTACTAGTACTATAAGAAATATATGGGGACCAGTTGGAAGAATCTTTATGTTGACAACAGAGTTAATAGAATTCATCACCAAATTCTCCCAAAGAGGAAAGGAAAAAATTTATACAGACCAGTAAGGAGTATATTTAATACTTGATACTAACGCTACTCTATATCCTTACCTTTTTGAGATCTTTCTCAGTGGTATGCAGCTTGTTTTCCAGTTCCAACTTTTGTTTGATGAGAAGTTGTTGTTTTTCTTGGGCCTCTTGAAGCGCCTTCAATTACGACAAAGACATTTATAACACGGAAAATATATAACACACCTTTCTATTGGACAGCTAAGTATTTTTCATACGAGTTTCTAAAGTGTTTCAGTATAAATCTGCTAGTGTTTTATCACAACTGCCGTTTCCTGATTGGCTACGCTACTCACTATCTATCCTGTGATAGATAGTGAGTAGCGTAGCAGTGCGCGCTTGTTAACAAGCTGCAGGCCGCTTCTTTGTGTTTCGAGGTGTCTGTGAAGAGGATTTAGTTTAACTCTTGAACGACTAGTAGATTGATACCTAAAAAACTAGGTTATTTGCAATTGATTTCTGATAGTGATAGTTGAAATCTTGAGCTCATAATAAACAATCAGTATTGCATGAGGTTTTTATGATATCCAGAATAATCACTGCAAGGTCGAGGTAGGGGTTATCAGCCCAAGTCGAAGGCAGATGCTGATAACCGTTACCCAGACCTTGATTATTCTAGATATGAAAAAACCCGAATCTGATAAAAGTTTTATTATACATTGAACAAATACAAAGGGAAGTCATGTTTTTGCTTCTTCACTGACAGCAAACAATACAAAGAGCGCAAACTTGACACGATTACCCTTAGAAAGCATTCACCGCGGTACTACATGACATGACTGCCCGTGACCTTGAGTGCCCTTGACATGATTATTGTATAATCTACAGCTAGATGACGCCACAGGCACTGATTTCGAAAATTCAGTACGTTATCAGCCAATCAGAAAAAAGATGGTGAATCATCAATGTATAATAATTAAATGAATGAGTAGTCAGGGTGTGAACGAATCAAATCGAAACCTAATAAGTGAGCTAACGAGCGGACACAAATAACCGTAAGAAAAAAGATGGCGGCTGTACATTTTACCACAATACCTTGTGAACTAATCTAAGCCCACTGCGCATATAGAAAGATATGGTTTAACGGCAGTCGTTCCCATGCTAACAGCATTGTTCTTGTTGAGTTTGAATGACTTACGATTTTTCTTTGTGTTTTTATTCGCTCTTTTAGAGTTTACGCGCGCAAAGCATTATAGGTAAATTTACTGGTCGCCATCTTTTTCTTTGCGGTGGATTCCGGCGAAATATAGACAAGACCATTGAGGGAAGTGAAGCTAATCCAACCAGTCAGATGGAGAACTGAATTGTCCGAGGAATTTTTCGTGGCTTTTTTTACATTAAATAACATAAATTATTTTAAAGAACGCAAATATCATCAACAAACGACAGTACACGTTTCAATTCTTTTACCGACAGATTATTTGGAAATAAAGATTCTTTTTCACCTTCTCTTTGGCCTCTTGTTCCGCTGCGAGGTTTTTCTCCACTTCTGCTATTCTTGTTTGTAATGAAATTCTAAGAAATAAGAACAAGAATAATTCCAATCAGTGACTGAAACGTCTTCCATTGTCACGCAACGTTTAGTGGACAAAGTATAGAAATGAGAGTCACAAGTTTACTCAATGCTCAGTTCTAGGAAATTCATTTAAGGACCTCTGTCATGGTATTTTGCGTTATTTTGGCCACGTTCAAAATTACCTTAAAATTGAAGGAAACCTGAAAATAATCGTTTACTGAGATAGAAAAACACCAAAGAGATAATAATAAACCATAAGGAACAAGGATGGTTAAGGATGGGGGTAACTATTTGAGAAAGGGTGCTTTATACCCAGAGCCTCTACTAATCTTTGGTATAAGGATTTCTTCAGAACTACATTGGTAAAGAATATGAAGCACAAGGTTGCAGTTTAGTTACCTTAGCCCATTGAAAGCATCTCTTTGACTCTCTAATTCTTGCTCAACTGAATCCTACCAAAAAGATAAGTCACAAGTCTCGTAAGCGTTACATTATCAATAAAATACTACATCTGATTCAATTTTAGTTCGTAACTTTCCACAATGAAAACTTCAAAACACCCATATCAAAAGCCAAAGCAGGAAGTCCTATATGAACGCATTACACGTTTTTTTT
>CM042756.1:20883341-20900841 GCA_022496165.2 Catalaphyllia jardinei
CTGTTCTATTTGTCATTTTCTACCCCATTCTCGTCCCCATAGCCCTTTTCTCATCTCTTAGCTGGCGGAGCCTTGGCACAAATCGAAGAATCGATTCTCGTGCCAAGGCTCCGCTGGCTAAGAGATGAGAATAGGGCTATGGGGACGAGAATGTTTCTTCCCGGTATGAATTGGCCCCAGTTCCGGTAGTCGTGAAACTGAGCCACAAGCGAGTTGACACACACTGGATACAAAATGATCTGCTACAGTTCGAGCCTGTTCTTGATCGAAACCGAAAACGTTAGGATCTGGTTTTCTGGAAAATCGTGGACTGGTCGTTCCGAATTTCCTGTTGGTCAGTTCGCTCGGTTTGCATACTCTCCCGCGAGAAAGGTTCGTAAGTTTCTCTCATAAATATCAAGGAAGAGTTTAATTCTGAATGCGTGTTTAACTTCTCCACATGAAGCAGCCTATGGCACTTAAGACGATCACTTCATCGCGATCCTTCAGCATTTTGTCGAGTAATTCTTGGTGAGAAATGTGCTCAAGCGGTTAATACAACCAGATACCGTTCCATTCGCCACACGAAAATTTAAATTCAAACCGAAAATTTGGTCCAATGGAACCCGGGGGAGGGGGTACTTAACAAAGTTTAATACGGGGAGGCACCGCCCCAAGGCCCGACCCCTTGCCCTTTTATATACTATTTTGGCAGAAACGGTACCCCTTTTACATACCTTTTATTTCAAAAAGGTACCCCTTTCACATACCTACTTTAGGAAATCAAAAGGAAAAAATCTTGTTCTCATTTCCATGTAGTGCTTAATTAATAAACTGATACACCCATAAGGGGCGTCTCTTCGAAATATTATAATTAAAGGCCCTTTTAAATTCCTAAATGACCGATTTCCCTACCCTTTTATATACCTCAACTTGTGAAATCCCTACCCTTTTATATACCTGAAGCCTGAAAAAGGTACCCCTTTATAGGGAGTATCCCCCCCGGAATGGAACGCACCGTCTGGGTCTTGATCGGATCACTCCCAAAAGATACATTTAGTTCCAAAGGAAGCTTAGCCAGTCTTTGACGTGAACTGATGAGCATATCCTCTGTCTTCGCAACATCAAGGCTTAGCTTATTTGCTTGTGGCAACAATCCATTTTTTTCCAAATCTTCATTAAGTCCTAATTCGATTTCTTCAATACTTTTCCCACAGGCTGTTAAGCTGGTATCGTCAGCAAACATTCGGGGTGTGGTGTGTTTGATGCAATTTGGCAAATCTCTAATGCATACCAAAAAGAAAAGTGGACCCAGAATTGAACCCTGAGAGATTCCACAAGATATTGTTCTTAAACCAGATTGTTTACCATTCACCCGGCATGTTTGCTTCCGATCCGCTAAATAGGAAGCAAGAAGATTAAGTGCATCATCTCTAATACCACAAGCCTCAAGTTTACCAAGCAAGAGCACGTGATTTACCGTATCGAAGACCTTTTGTAGGTCAAGAAAGATAACTAGGCCAGGCCGCGATCCATGTTGCAATACCATTCATTCGAACAGTCAAGGCTGAAACAGTAGAGTGAGAGCATCTAAAGCCAAATTGATGCTCTGATAACAAATTCTCAGCGCCTAAATATTTAACCAGCTGCTTATACTACACATAAGCAGACCATTATTTGTAGGCAGTTATTTGCAGTTCACGTTTGCTCCCGGCCAATGGAATGCAAGAAAAAAATGCATCGAATGATAATTAAGTTTGCTGTTCCACTTTACTGAGAGAGGATAAAGACACGATCCCGTCTAACAGTGTATGCGGTTGAACCCCGTTTTTTTCGAACTCTTTAGGGAAAACGAAAACTAGTTTAAAACCAATCAATCAATTTATTAAAGTCATTGCGTGGGATGGGAGTGGGAAATAACTGATAAAAAGTGCTTGAAGAGAAGATCCAAGGGAAATGGGTAAAGTTCGGAATAATACACGGAAGCGTGATAAACTAACCGAGTTCGGATTAGCAGGGACCAACTTTGAAGAAGTATTTTTATCAATGCGTTGTAGCGTTGCCCCGTAATGGGACGTGTACAGTTCACAATTAGGCTTCAATGAACGAATGAATGTGAAAAATTTTGCGTCTCCAATGACTAAGGCCCCCATCCACACTACGCCCGAGAAATTTGAAACGCAACTTTGTTCAGTCACAAACTAGATAAACTGCAAAGCCGTGAACGAAGATCCTGCTTGTTTAAACGTTGGATCTCAATAGAGATCTAATCAGCCAAACTTGAAAAATAAAAACGATGAGAAGTCAAAGACTACTGCGAGGCTGACACTCCGCGAGCCTTTAATTAGTGCGCTATCTCACACCTGGGATTTACTTTAAGGCTGAAATCTGAGAATATATATTACAGAGTATATGTTCAGTTATCTAATCCATAGATCTAGGGATTTTTTTTTATAATCAGTAATTTATTAATGTATTGAACTCTTTAATTCTCAAAACATACATTTTGATGTAGTTTCAATAATAATAAAGTTTAATATTTATATTGCGCCTTTTACATCTCAATATGATCAAAAGCGCATTACAGTGGTAAAAATTATACATCTTATAAATACTAAAAAAGGAAGGAAAAAACTACTAAGAAACATCGATAACATATTACTGAACGCCTCTCTAAATTAATGAGTCTTTAACATGGTTTTAAAGATGTTGAAGTTTGTCTGACTTCTAATATTTGCTGGCAGGGCATTCCAAGTCTGAGGGGCAGACGCTGAAAAAGCTGTATCTCCTAATGTACGCTTGAATCTTACTGAAGGATCTTGCAGCAATGCTCCTAAATGCATTGAGCGTAATGAATGGCGATCAATATGTCTAAATTGTATAAGATTACGCAAATATGCTGGTGTAGAAAAACGAATGACCTTATCCCACTTCATCGCTTTACAGTAACAGATTCAGCAGATGAGAGAGTAGAACGCTTTCGTTCTTGGATCTCTGAGCTTTTGTTTTATACATAAAACAAAAGCATCATGACAGAGAACTTGCCCGAATCTCTTTCCTCATTTCTAAATTGGCTCATCCCTTTTCTCCTTCAGCGATTTGTCGTTTGAATAGCTGAGGAGCTGTATTGTATGAAAGAGATGAACTTGAGTTAGAGGAACGCAACTCCTCTTCCGAACTCCCTAACGAGATAAGCGGAGAATACAATGGCTTTCTTTGACTAAGCGAGTTGTACACAATTCGAGGACACATGGCACTGACATTTTCGTAACAAAAGTACGAGATCAAATGAGAATCATTGGATATTCTAAATCGTTTTCTTTCTTCCACTCCTAAGTACCACGAGAAAAACGTTTTCGTACGTGGCATACAGAATACAACGTTGATAAGCTGAAGAACAACGATGACAATCGAAATATCCACAAGAACGATATTGATGATCCATACTAACTTGAACAAGTCAATATCAGGAAAAGCGCACGTGACCAAGGTTTGCTTGTGCACGTGACATATGAACAACCCTTGCAGGCTATAGTAATTGAAAATGGGATATGTCAAGTAAAAACAAACAACAAGAATGAAGATGCCAAGATTTAGCATTAACTTTGTAGTGTAAACACTGACCATAAATTTCCTTTCTCCCCAAAAATCAACTTGACTGCTGAGATCTTCGAGGATGATTTCATAACTTTGGTCCTTTTTGACTAACCCATGGTTTGAGCCATCCATTGAAGGAGAGATCTTCCTTGAGAAATCCACAATAAGTCTAACAGAAGCACGAAGTAGTTCAGAACCCCAGATATTCCACAAAGTTGTTGGAATGCAGCACAGCGCAGCTTGAATAACGAACGCAAATGGAAGAAGTTTCTGATAGATGGCTCGTCCTTCACCTGACTTGATCCCCTTGATAGTCACTCCGGGGATTGTGTTGGGTTCACTTCCTGTTGCAAAAATGAGATTTTCCGCAAAATCTGTCATGGACATGGAGCAGTAAGCCTTATCGTAATCTGCTTGTGACGGATCGTAGGATAGGTTCACTTTGACACCCCTGTTGATTGGCTGACAGACGATAAACGAACCTTCGAAGTAAAGCCAGACCAGTTAAATTTATTTCAATTTTCAGTTTAAGTGATAAGTAATAGTAATTGGACTGAGTGGAGTACAATTCAGGGAGCAATCGCGCGAGTAATTTCAAACTCGGACGAGCGCGAAGCGCGAGGCTGATTTGAAATTGCGAGCACGATTACTCCCTGAATTGTACGACACGAAGTCCAATTACTAATTAATCGTATCTAACAAATTTTGGAATCAAAAATGTCTTTTGAAAACTTCTTTTGAGCGAAAACGTCTGTAGCTCATTTCCTAAATTTTGAAAACTGTAGAAAACATTGCCGAGGAAGCCATTAAAGCGCGCGTAACTGACGTGAAAATCACGTGGGTATCCAATTACACGTGTGCGGTTACAAAAAGTTGAAATCGGACACCTGTAATTGGACACCCACGTGATCGCGCGCCGATTACGTGACAAATAAGGGCGCGGAGAACCAATCACGATCGAGAATTTGTTGTAGATGCGATTAAGTCTGTAATCATACGAGGGATTAACAAAATCGGACGACCGCGAAGCGGGAGTCCGATTTGTTTATCCCGAGTATGATTACAGACTGAATTGCACGACACGATGTCCTGTAACCATTTAATCATAACAATTACAATTTCCCACAAAAGTAAAAGTTCATTTGAAGAAGAGCTTTTAGCATTGAGTCATTTTTAAATATCATAATTACATGTAAAAATATGGAGAATAATATGGAGACTAAACCTCCACAATTTTACAAAATGAGTGTCTCAGTGAATTGATTACTATAGTGATTGTGATCAATGAAGAATTCCCAATACGTTTTTTTTATAACTTAGGGCCTGTTTACAAACAGCGAGGGTTACCCTAGCACTCACACATTTCCTCTTGTTTTCTTTGTCATGTTTACAAGGTAGTCAGAGTTACCCTGGCAGGCGGGTTACCCTGGCAGGTGGGTTGCCCGGGCAGGCGGGTTAACTTTCTCCCTTGTTAACACTCCTAGGTAAGGTAACCCGCCTACCAGGGTTAACTTTTACTTCTACTTGTTTTCAGACCCTTGAATAGGATTCTCCTATATCTTTTACCCTCCCTCCTTGTAAGCAGGCCCTTAACTTCTCTTTTTGTTTTCAAATTTATTACAAATTTTAGGCGACTACGTCAATATTATTGTACTTGAAAAAACATAACTAGGCCAATGTTGGCTGCATTCAAGGCTAATACTTACCAGTAATTCATTGTCTTTCCTAGCTACATAAACTCTCAGAGCTCATATCAAATAACTGTACAGCAACTGGCGAGGAGATTTGGAGTAAAACCGAGGAGAAAAATCCCTTAACAGAGCCGCTAATATGCCAAACGCCAAGCTAAACGGCACGAAATAAGCGAAACTATAACATGGTGGAATGCACAGAAATGCATATACTTACCGATCAAGTATTCTTTTAAGATCAGAAATAAACCTATGGTAGCGACCGTATAAACAGACATCTGTCTCACAAGCGAATCGAGAACGGTGTCAGTTTTGATTTGTCCATCTTTCCTTTGGCTTATTGCTCTTGTGAATTCCATCATAGTTCAGGCCATATTACTTCATAGATCTCTCTGAGATGAACTTTTTTATATCTTTTGATAACTCTCCATGCTTTTGGACCGATTTACTCAACTTGATCCAGAAGAACAATTCCGGGGTCATGGGAAACCACCGACATCACATTGAATTAGTCGCCTTTCCAGATCTTTCCACTTTCAATTATTTTGCTGATATTAGCGTTCACTCAGTTTTCTGGATCGCAACATGGTCTAGGAAAGAATAATAATGAGTGAATAGCTTAAAAAAAGAGTTGACTCTTTGCTATCCGAACACGATTTATAGAGTGAAATGAAGAATTTTGGTAATCAAACGCCCTTGGTAGTAATTATGTAGCCGAAAAAGAATTCCTATTCCTTTCATTAAACCACTGAATCACTATTGTTCGTTGATTTGCCTGGCTGAGTTCTGTAAATTCTTACACCAAAGGCATTTGGTAATACCGCCCTCTTCGTGTAAAAGAATCAACTCAATGAACTGTGGTGACTTTTTTCGATGAGATAACGCGAAAGCTAAAATCCTTCAATCGCATTGTGGTAAAAATTTGTGATCACTGAACATGACTTAAAGCTCGGGAAAGCTTATGAGGATACTTTTTTAATTTTGTTTTTATGGGTCTATTTAACAAGATTATTATTTTAGATTACAATGATCGATTTTAACTTATCAAATTGAAGAGTTCTTCAGAGGCGAAGGCAGAAATTGTAGCTTATTACAGTGAGCGAGTTTCATTCTCCAGCCAGTTTTCAAGTATTAGGATCGTTGTAACTAAAACGTCAAAGAAAATTTATTTCTTTTTCCAAAGAAATGACTCAAAGGGTTAAAGTTGGCCATCAAGTTCACCGTGAAATTTAAATCTACGCATTGTGTAAATGACCGGCAGCCTGTCAAGGTATAAACTGTGAAATGACCGGCGGTCAAAATATTTTTGTACTTTAAGATAAATAACACCCCGGTTAATGTAAAAGGCACTCCGGTTAGCCTGAAGTGCACTCCGATTAGCCTGTTTGGTAACACAATAGTTAACACGATATGTACTTAATTAAAAAAATCCTTTGGAAAGTATTCGTGCGGCTTGGTGGCGCAATGGTAGCTGGTATTGCCCACTATGCGGACTTCCCGGGTTCGAATCCTCTCGGATACATCTAACACAAAGTTTTTCTATGTTGTTTTACTCACTGCCGGTAATTTAGTCTATTAAAACGTTGACGGGCTGCCGGTTATATAGTCAAACCGAGGTTTTAGATATTAAAGTTCTAGACGTATAAAGTTTTTTAAAAAATATTTACGGGTTAGACTTACATATATATTATATATTACTCAAAAGCAAGACAAAGTAGTATAAATCACTAAAAGATGTCAAGTTGGTAATACCATAGGTAACCCAGGCTCACTGTGTGTGACACGTGACATAACACAGGTAAATATAGAGAACATATGAGGCGAAGTTTAGGTCTGAAAATTTGCTAGTAAATGGAAATAAAAATCGATGACCGCCTTTCCTTCATAGTAAAGTGGCAATTGCCACTTTACTATGAAGGAAACAAGAACTTGCCACAACAAGAACTCGCCACATGGTAAGTTTCATCGCTTTTTTTCCATTTTCTAGCAAATTTTCAGACCTAGACTTCGCCTCATATGTTCTCTGTTTATGTCACGCGTCACACACATTGAGCTCGGGTTACCTATGGTGACACCTTTCGTTCAGGGTTTAGTTTTTTATTACATGACATCGAGGCTCGAACAGTTGACAATCTCGTTACGTAGCAACTTTGTTCAGATGTAAAATGGCGGACGAAGTTGAAAAACCCCGAGCAGTAAGAGGGTTTCTCGTGTAATTAGTCCGTTTATATTTTTTCAGAAGGTCGTCTTAGAGAAACATCAGATAAAGGGTGATATACGCTTTTAAGGATAGGATTCCACTGTCACAAAGAAGCTATATTTAACAACAAAATGTCTCAGAACGGTACAAGCACTTTGGCGAACGACAGCAGGAAACCGGTAAACAACCCGAGATCCGATGCGTTTTCTCTTCCAGGGATTGATGAGAACGAACTTCGTTCACGTATTTATGCAAAGCCTCAATTGAAACCAAATCCAAGGGCTCTGAGATTCAGTGGCCCCACTCCTGTGCAGCTCAAAAAGGTGAGATTATTTTGCATTGGGCCTTTAGCTTATAAGCTCAAATTATTTTGCACATGCAGATAGCTGCAGAATTTCTGTGAAACGTTTGTGAACAAGTTAACATGAGAAACTGTAGCCAACAAGAGAAAAAAGTAGGCGTTTTAATCCATAGTGCCATTGCTCTTTTTTATATATTCGTGATTTTAAGCTTACATTTAAATGGGCATATACCAGTACGTTCTACGTACCATGTTTTGTTGAGGGGCAGTCAAGTGCAGTTCTTGACCTGAGGTAAAACTGTTCAGCACTCCTTAAATATAAGTGCCAAGTTTGTGTTATTTGTCAAATGTTAAGTGAATTATGAGCACTACACTTGGTTTATTCGAGTTCAGCATATGGTGGCCTGGAACAGAATTTTTATCACTGTACAGGTCGGTGTGTTTCCTGTAAAACTATCATTTCATTGCCTTTTGCTGCTGATTACTCCACTGATAAATAACACTGTGCTTGGCCATTGTACGCTCCCATGAGGGTGTTGTTGTGCCTCCATGATCCCAGGTTTGGAAGAGGCCACTGAAACAATATTGCACTTGGTAAATAGCAGCTTTGACATGTCGAAGTGCATTTAATTTTCACTATCTTCTTGACTTGTAAAAGCGAAGAACAGTTTCCAAAAGATATTGTTGGAAACCTGTAGATAACCTGTCGGTGGGTCTTCACCTGAAATGATTGTATACGTTTCCTTGTTTATTGCTTCTAAAACTACACAGTTGCTCTAGCTGTTTCACTGAACCATTATAGGACAATTGAAAAACTACTTTTGGCCTGACTTTTGGCTTTGCATTGTTACCCCAAAATTTGTGTCCAAACAAGGATACAAGAAATAGGTACTAAATTTACTACTAAAGTTTGGTACATACAGTCAGGAGATGCAGTAAACAAGCCTATTTTATGGTTCAAGCAGGATCAAGTAGACGGGTACGAACAGTACGATTGACAGATTTCTATTTACTGTCTTCAACTGGAAAAGTTTTGACTCTGTTTTCAGTCAATTTTTGGCCTACTTAACACTGTCGACCAACTTTTGGTTATGTGTCAGTGACCTGTTGGTCGACAGTTGATCAACACTGGTTACCGACAGCCATCAAAGGGAACCATTGTTCACTATTACCAATTTATTTGTACTTTCTTGTACTTACAATTTTAGTAAGGATGGAAAGAGAAATTTTCTACTAGCTTCCACATCCGAATATTTTTCCTATCTAAAGATTTAAAAGCAAAAGCTGTGCTGTGGTTATCTTTAGTTATCAGACAAATTGCAGGTCACCAGCTAATGACCAGTTCTAAAAAATTTAGATTCCAATACTCAATTTTTGGTTGCATTGGCCTGTGAGTTGCAATTTTTGAGCCCTGCTTAATATACTTTGCTGCATTTTCCACAGTTGTCAACTTTAAAACTACTACTATGTGCTATACACATGTATCTTTTAACTGCAGTTCTCTCAATCATCATCTAGAAAGTGTAAGAGATAACAGATAGTCACCCATGGGTATTTTATCACTTGTTAGAAAATGGCCCAAAGAAACATGCATGCTGATTGGTTTAAATTTCTATTTAAGCAATAGAGCACTTTTTCCATGTTTACATAGCATCATCTAAACAACCTTCCAACCCAACCCTCCAAGTGTTAACATGAGGCTCTGTAAACACGGAAAAAGTGCTCTATTGCTTTTATAAAATAATTCTTAAAAATATGTGCAAATCTGAAACATCACAACCGTGTTCACATACTCTCATCTAAACACACCTTTTGACCAATGAGGGCTCATGAAGTGGCTTAGTTATTTTATAAAACTCAATAGAAACATGGAACTAGCGTAAGCTGTTGGCATAATTATGATGGAATAAGAAAAGATAATTTACGTTTGGTTGATCAAAGTAAAGAAGTTGTTCTTTTTTCATCACAGTATTTTCTAAAACTTGGTCTGTGTTACTATCAAGTTAGTTTAAATCCACCTGTACTGTTCTGCATTCTCTGATTGGCTATGCTACTCACTATCTATTCCGTGATAGATAGTAAATAGCATACTAGTGTGGGCTTGTTAACAAAATAACAGTCACTTGGTGTTTTTGAAGTGTCTGTGAAGAGGTTTAGGTAAAGTTTTGAACAGCTAGTAGATTTATACGAAAACAATTGAGCTGTGCCCTTGTCAACTATCACACGATAGAAACTTCAAGCTCATAATCTACCGTTAATTGTTTAATAGAAACACTCATGAAAGTTTGGGAGAACTCGAAAAAGCCATGGAAACACTCACCTGTCCACTTGTGTTCCCACAGCATTGCTTGTTCTTGCCATCTTCCACTTGTGTTTCTATTAAACAATTAGATGATGAGTCCAAAAGGATGCAAAAAGAGAAAACATGATCAGCAATTCTAGAGTCTAGCTAGCCTTCTACTATTTCAGTAGGGGCACTACCTTGATTTTGTGAAAATGTGGATTTTCCAGAAATTATGCACTCTTTAGACACAAAACCAGTTGAGTGATCACCACAATCCAAATTCTGATACTTTAACCAACACCACACCCCAGTCTAGTTCAAAATAGTTCCAATCACTTCTAACTCAAACCACAAATAAACCATTGGCTGCACCTTGTTTCAAAAAGAATTTCCAGTTATCTTCAAAACAAGTTCAAGGGTACACAGGAGCTGATCACCATAGACATTTCCATTTTTTAGGCAATCTAGCCCATGACATTTCCATAGCCCAAAAATAACTCCAAAAAATAACTCTTGCACACCTTGTGTGTCTGCATGTTTGAATTGTGATGTACAGGGTACACTGTACATGTTATGAGTTTGAGACTGAACATGTTCTCAACAGATTATCAGCGGCAACTTAAACTCGCTCTTTAGGTTATGTTAGTTATAGGCACCTGACATGAGTTTTAAAGAACATTAAAGAATGCTTTTTGAACAGCTGAACTTATATTCTATATTTTTACATGTTTTGTACGATATCTTAACAATGCACCTGGGTGTGTTAACTTTTCCCTTGCCACCAGTGAATACCATCTTTTTCAACTCGCCTTGATTATCTGGGAGTCTTCCAAATACAGACCAAAATCTTACAGTCTCCCACACATTTGCCAAATTTCCTGATACAAAGAAAAGGGCTTAAAGGATATTAACAATTTTTTTTAGGTTCAAGAAGGTAACATAAGTAAACATTTTTATGTTGGTGTCTCTGTAATACTATTTATATAATAACCAAATCAATGCATGTGCTCTGATTGGTCAATCAGCTGTGGGTTATTGTGCTGGTAAACCCACGGAAAAATTATAAAAACAATAGACCACAAGTTTTCTATGGGTTATAGGCTGATAAACCACTTGGGATGTTGGTAGAACACTTGAAGAATTCTTAAACCACTCGCCTGCGGCTCGGGGTTTACAAATTCTTCTCATGTTCTACCAACATCCTGTGTGGTTTATCAGCTTATAACCCACAGAAACTTGTTGTCTATTGCTTAAATATCATATGATAATGGTATTGACTGTCTGGTATAATTTATTCCTCTTTATTTCTCAGAACATACCAACTGCACCTAGACTAGAGCCTCTGGTAAGTTCTCTAATTGAATTAGAACTTATATTATTATTTGGTAAGGTATGTAAATTAATTGTGGTGACAATTCAATTCATGTCTCAAATTTCATCATATACACTAAGTAGCACTGACAACAGTGTCTAAAAAGTATTTAATGCTTGTGTTTGCTTGTGATGATACATTTGTAGCACTTTACAGGTACTTGTAATATAGACAAAGGAGTAATGGTAGAAGAGAATGAAAATTGTGTCATTTTCTTCTTGTCTGAAAGCCAAACCTTGCCAGATATCAAGAAAAGCAAAGAAGTCTTCCTCGCTCTTCTTCAGCAGGAAAGTCAAAATCTCCAACACCACCTCTTTCGTCTGAGCCTGATAGGAAAAAGACCTGTCGAAGAGATGTTGTGGAGCCCCTTGAAAGGACATCATCTCCATTGCCAAACCTGCCAGATGACTTGAAGACCAAACAAGAAAAAATTGATTCTGTTGCACAAGTCAATGCTAAAAGTGTACAGAGGCATGCATCACCAAAGCATACTTCACTCAGTAATGGCACTGGTACAATTGTGGGGAAGACAGACATTATACCTGAAGGTTTAAGAGACCCACTTCAGATCATCAGCTTAATTAAGGAGAATTCTAAACTGGGGTTTCTTTACATGACACCAGCTGTGGATCAGTCATCTATTGAATACAATCCGTACAACCTCAAGTAAGTTATTTTCCATTCATTGATATTAGTTATAAATGAGGATTAATGAAGTAAATATCACATTCGAATAGTTCAAAACTAAAGAAGTACTAAAATTGCATCAATCATTATATATCAAGAGTGATAAATTACAGTACATCATTGTAATTTATTCTGTAGTTTGCAGATAATTTGATATTTTATTGTTTGCAATTTTTCATTGGTATGAGTCATTTTTATTGATACTGTTGTACATTTTGTTTACTAACACTTTATATTTTACGAAAATAGGATTGTTAGGCATTCAGAAATCAACCATTCTGATTACTACACAATAAGTTCTCAAGGAGTTACTCACATACGTGACAATGAAGCAGAGTTTACTGCCCTTGAACGGTGGGAGAAGGAGTACACAGACTACAAAAGACTTGTCAAAATTCCAACATTTGCTAACTTCAGGATGTGGAAGGCCTTTGTTGTGTGGAGAAAGAATGTCAAAACAAAGTGAGTTAAAGTATAGTGTTGCGTAAAATATTTAAGAAATAGGAAACATGTACCCTGTTTCTATCAAGTCATTCATCACCAAAATAGGTTTTTTTTGTTTTCCCGAAGTTTTTGAGGAATATTTATACCAAAATGGATAATTGAATTCCTAAGAAGTTTAAGGTAGCATCCCACCCCAAATGTGACCATTTTGGGAAAAAAATATTTTACGATAGAAAGATAGAGCTTACACCTATCTTTGTTTAAAAGAAAAATTCGAAAAAATATTGATTCTACGGGAAGTTATGGACAAAATAGTGTTTTCTTCACTAATTGACATGAATGGAATGTTGACAAGTCGCTGTGACGATCTGTCAACACTTCATTATCATCTTACATACCATCCTTTTTCATCACGGCCAGACTACGCAACAATATTTTCATGCTGTTGCCATGTCTTCGCAAAAAAAGTGAAAGCAGTCAAGCTGACATTGTTTTGACAAGGATTGGGCTGACAAACTTGCCGCTAGCGACAAAGGGTCGTATTATAAGCAGCACGAGTCTAGCTGCTCGCATCTCAGCAAGCATTACTTCCTTTGGAGTTTCACTGGATTCCGAGGTATTTGATTGATTCCGGCCTTCTTTACGCGTTTTATTCACTGTTTTATTCCTGGTAGTTCTTGTACCGCTCCCCTTTTTCATTTCTTTCGGCATTTTGAACATTGTTTTGGCCTATTCATAATACAAATTACCCGTCAGATGAATAAAAACCCCAGAAACTGGGATGAAACACTTCCAGTTCTACAGTTGTAACAACTTACCTTCGCAGCGAGTGACCAACAGCGATACCTTGTAGGACTGATATGTAGCGTCAAATTCCTGCGTGGAACAGTATCTGACATCTTGTCTCGTCAACATTTGAGCGCTATTGTTATGAAGTAAGTTGAGCTGTTTGCTGGTAAACCGCAGCTAATTACTTTCACACCTTGTTGTCGCCTTAAAACGGTGCGAACGCGAAGCAGTCATTTGGGGTGGGATGCTACCTTAAAAGAAGGACATTTACAGTTAATTTATATCAAAAACTCAAAATTATCTAAAAAACTAGTGTGTGTGCGTAAACAACAGCAAATTTCCATTGAAAATTTAGTCTGTGCAATTTTGCTAAAGCATGAAGTTTAATAATAGGTGGAGAAATAGCTGGAACCATTATTTTACTAGAACAATTAGATTATTTGCTCTTGGCCTTTGGCTTCATCAACCATCACCTCATAGAACTCCCAAGCTTATAATCTAATTGTTTTACAGGTGAGGATATAATAATGAATAATTGTCCACACTTTGAGTAAAATAGTTTATTAATGATACTTAACTATTGATATTATAAAATTACAGAAAAGTGACTCAATGTAAAAACCAGCTGCAGGAAAATCTTTTCATCGTTAATGCCGTAAGTATTATTGTCTTATTATTTTATTACAGTAACTAAGTTTCAGAACGTCAATTTCTCAAATTGTTTTATTTACTTTGTATTCAGAGAATGAGAATGTAGATGCACTTAATTGCTATTATATACATGCTTATTCCTTTTGTAGTCACTGCGCCCAGCCCTTTTGAATGTACGTGAAATGTGTTACCGCATCAGTGACATGGGACTGTGCAGGGTGGAGAAAGGGCACACTTACACTTTAGATGAGTTCCGCAATGCTCAATTTGAACAGCTTGAGGAAGTATGTACTTTAGATTGTCATTAATAATTATTTGTGAAGTGTTTTGTTTTCATTCATGCCTTATTTATGAAATTAACAATTGCCCTGTAGTCTTAATACAGCATATAGACTCTACTGATAAAAAAATGCAAGAAATTTTCCCTATGATTATTTAATGTACTCAATGCACTCAACATAATTAAGATGATCAGCGAATTAATCAAAAGCTTCCCCTGGAAAATTGGTAACCTGCAATGGGCGATTCCAGAAAATATCCATTCCTTACCACAGGCAGCATCAACATTTACCCTCCCCCCTCCCTTTGCCTTTGGAAATACTCCCCATGCCTTTGGAATTTTAAAGTTTTAACCCCCTCTACCTTTCGGAAATTTCCAACCTTTTTTCAACCCTCCAGAATTCCAGACTGCCTAAAACTTCCAACAAACAGGAAAGTTTTGCTTTCTACCCTTCAAGAAATTGTGCTCACAGTTTTCAATCAAACAACTCAAGTTTAATAATACACCTTATTCCAAAATGGCCGCCATTTTAGTATTCTTTTGTTTTCTTGCAAATTAGCTCAAATTTGCCTCGTTCTTAAACTCGAAATTCAAAAAAATATTTTCCCCTAAACAAGGCATCAAGGGCTAATTTGCAAGTAAACAAAAGAATACTAAAATTGTGGCCATTTTGGAATAAGGTGTATGTTGTGTACAGCGTAGCTTTCTGCACCATAATGAATATTCTTTTTTGTCTCATTGTTATCTTTTTATCACCAAATAAATTTTCTTGTTCTCTTGTCATTAGCTTTATATTTTCAGGGGAGTCTGAGACCATATTGATACTGGTGGAAGTTCAAGGTTACGGTAGTTACGGTTCACGAGCAGTTAGCCACTGCCATGTTGAAATGATGTTCATTGAGTAACTGCTGAGTTAGGCAGTCTATTAAGGGCAAAATTCTGCAATGGGTAGTAAAACATTATGAACATACAATGTATTTGAAATAAAACAGCCTATCAAAAGCACACGCTGTTCATGTCATTGTCAGGTTCAACTGGTGACTTGTTGGAATGAAGTCAGGCATTCCATTTCATCCATTTGATCTACTTTTTGTCCACATGAACACTGTCTTGTTGATCTTTATACTGCTTGCAGCTGGCATAAGTTCTTGCTTGGTTTACGTACTAGAGAAGTAAACAAATCAGCGATTTCAAGCAAAGCCCTTGCCATTGCCGGGCCCTCTGGAATATCATAGCTGAAACCCCCCAGGCCTTTGGAATTCCAAACTGTGTTACCTTGCATGCCTTCAGAATCAGGCAACAAAGCCTCTCTATCCCTTGAAATTCTAAGCTTCTGTCTGTGAACATAGGTATGGATATTTTCTGGAATCACCCAACAGTTGTTTATTATTGCTATTAATGGTATATCCTTTTTTACATTCATATAGCTCAATGCCTTTTTTGAGACAGTTCAGAAGCAGCAGGCAGTAAGGTGTAATGGGAATGTCTTATCCCTTTATATTTCAGAAGTTTCATGAATTTTTTGTTTTCTATCTTTGTATGTTTCTACCTGTAGGTTGCAGGAAGACTGGCAGAGTTCCGCGACCTTGTAAAAGAAGTTGTACGAAGTGCATGTCGGACAGCATTACTAGAAGCAG
This sequence comes from Catalaphyllia jardinei, assembly GCA_022496165.2. Lineage (NCBI taxonomy): Eukaryota > Metazoa > Cnidaria > Anthozoa > Scleractinia > Caryophylliidae > Catalaphyllia > Catalaphyllia jardinei. The sequence continues at coordinate 20,899,254 of CM042756.1, forward strand.
GGTTCACCCCTGATGATTACTTTATGGATATGGACAGTCCCATGGGCATGTATGCAGGTATGCTTGCCATTATAGCACTAGCAATCATAGAGCATTTCTATTTAATCAAAAATTAATTTATTATTATCTCAAAAATTTAACTAAAACAAGAATTCTAGATTGTTAATAAAATACAATAGTTTATTCACATTTCCATTTTTACATATCATTGAGTTAAGTATGTTAAAGTGAAGAACAGTTTTCAGCTAGTTGTCACCAAACAACTGCTGGCCAATGGTCTGGAGATGGATCAAACAGCCCTATTTTACTATTTGACCAGGATCAAGTTATAAATGAAGGGGTGAAGGCAAAACCCTACGAAGTGAGGATTTGGGTGCCAAATATTTTTGGTCGAAAGTGCTTTAACTCTTGCATGTGGTCTTCATTGTAAGTAGAAAAACATGGTCCTGTATTTTTTGCTTTCTTTTCAAGATGTAATGTAATGCAAAAAAAAAAGGTATTTCCTCTGGTTTTATCTTCAGGTGTTTACATGTTGAAAAGTCAGGGTCTGACCACAAAGATGTTTTTTTTTCTCACTGAACAAACCAGGCTGACATAATGATTTCGCATCAACTTGTGACCACAAATATATTGATTTAACTTCAAAACCAGCAAAATGTTGATTTCTCAAAAAACTAAGCACAAAGATGTTGATTTCACTTCAAATGCAGCAAAATGTTGATTTCACAACAACATGTAAACTTAAAGATGTTGATTTGATGAGACTGCATCAGTTCAAATATTTTGATTTCACTTCAAAAACACTAAAAGGTTGATTTCAGAGAAGGAATGACCACAAAGAGATGATCATTTCCCTTAATGAAAACAGTTAAATGTTGATTTCATGAGAATGCATGACTGCAGAGATGTTTATTTCACTTAAAAGAAACACTTATATGTTGATTTCAGGTCAATGGGAAAGCTCAGAGATGTTGATTTCACTTTAAAAAATACACATATGTATGTTGATTTCAAGTCAAAAGGCGACCTAAAGCCTTTTTTCACTTAAAGCGCCCATATCGCCAATTTTTTTATTTTCCCATCTGATCCATTATTAAATTTTCATGCAATGAACTTCAGCGAAAAAATTTTCCGATTGGATAAAAAGCGATTTTTTTGGAGTCTTGCTCTGCATGCGGTTAATTTTTTTTAGTTTTGTCGCTGACCAGACACAGACCTCCGCTCGGCCAAGTACTGATCCTGAATCACGCAACTTGTACTGTTCACTTTCACTATGTGACAAATAAGAGTGATTGTGCAATAATATAGTTTGTCTTGATGAAGTGATGTGGTGTCTACAGTAATCCATGAGTCATCAAGGATTGTTTTAGAATGTGCACTGCGTTTCATCTCGAAACATATGTAAATTTATATTTGTTTGAAATGTCAATGAAAAGTTATTTTTTTCCTTTGAGGTAAACAAAAGTCTCTGATTACAAATCATGCTAAACTCACACTATGCAAAGAATGTAATCAGAGACGTTGACTACGGAGCGAGAAAATTATGATGTTTATTCCCTAAAAGCACAGTTCAGAGCGCTTTTGTGCC